>DWHP01003953.1:0-12956 GCA_018247895.1 Parnassius honrathi
GAAACAACGCAACCGTAAGTTTTAATTAACGATGTAATAGTGTATCAATCGTTGGTATTCCTAATAAAGAGAAAAAAAAGATTCATAGTATGGAGTGTTTTACCTCGACACTCCATAATTCATAGGTTTTAAAAAAATCATTTCAGATTTTTTTATTTATTTATAAATGTATTTGATAAATTTATCTAAATATGTAATCCTAAATATATAAAAGACGAAAAATAAAATTTGAATTCATATTCCTGGAATCGAACCCGGGCACTCTCAATGCAAACTGCAAATCCATACCAAAACACTATTGTAATACAGTATGTCTCTAAAGTTCGTAGGTTTATTGTTATAAAAATAAATATTTAGTAATAATAAAATGTTCTTACCTTTTAATATCGTTCATACGTTAGACGTTTGGTTTATATGAACGTTTTTTACTCTTCGTAACGGGTTTCACTTTAT
The DNA here is from genome assembly GCA_018247895.1 of Parnassius honrathi. Taxonomy (NCBI): domain Eukaryota; kingdom Metazoa; phylum Arthropoda; class Insecta; order Lepidoptera; family Papilionidae; genus Parnassius; species Parnassius honrathi. The sequence continues at coordinate 454 of DWHP01003953.1, forward strand.
TTCCCATATTTACAATGATACAACGATAATTATTAACAATATGATATCAGAAATCTTACTCGTGTTACGCTATTTTAACTTAAAATATTTTATATTTACACGAAAGAAAAATATTTACGGGAAAAAATATTTATGAAACAATGAACTCAAAAATAAAATTATACAAATATATTAAACAATCTTAATGACGCGTTTACAAAATTGATAGGTATAGAATTGAACTATTACATTGACACGGGTCACACACACAAGTGTACGCACGGTTAGCTGCGGGAATCGAAGTCAAATAAAATTATTTTATTAAATTGAAAGATTGAATTTGTTTTTCATTTCTTGTACCTCAAAAATATACTTTAGATACGAAATACGAATACTTACTCCAGAGACTGCTTGGCACTGGAAGCCTTCTACTGGCAGTGAGATTTTAGCTGTGGAATTTGGGCTGGTTTTGTCAGTAATGAAAAGAACCTCCAGACTTGATGGAGTGACCTGAAGGTGTAGTTCGGTGACTAATACTGTAGCTCATCGACAAGTAGAACTAAGTATGCTTAGTTTGGGCTCGTTTTGTTAGTTTTGATAAGACCTATTATAACAAGTATGTAAGACTTTAAAGGAGTGGTCGTTGGCTAGTTTGTGTCCAGTGTTCAAGAGATGTTTAGCAAAATGGGATTTATCAGGATTGCAATTTCTGTACGCAGCTAAATGCTCTTTATAACGTATCCCGAAGTTGCGACTAGTCTGAACCACGTAAACAGCGTGGCATTCATCATAAACAAGTTTGTAAATACCCGACTTTTGACTAATATCCAACCTATCTTTATTATTACAGATATTCCTAAGAGAATTGTTTGTTTTGAACGCCACGTTTTGACGAAGAGTATTAGCTATTTTTTTCAAACTGGGTAAGACACATCACTTTATTTTATTGAGTGGATAAGGGCAAGGTAATCGTTACCAACTTTAATACGTTGTTAAGTCTTCCTAAACAGGTTAAAATCCTAGCACTTTACACAAACTTTCACACATAATCGTGCAATCGCTTCCAAAATCAACAAATCCCTTCACCTACTACACATCATTTACTACAACGCCTTTAAAATGTTTAAGGTTAGTGTTGCTGTTTTGGATTTTTAAAATTATTTTATTAAATTGGTAATTATAAGGATTTCCTAACTTTGTAACCTGTAATAAATTACAGTTTTATTTCAAGTTACTTTCGTTATGACCATATTTGCTACATTTCTTACATTTAATTACTTCTCTTGTACATTGACTGACCACATGACCAACTTCTTTGCAGTTAAAGCACGTAACGCTATTTAAATACTTTTAGATCGGTCAAGTGGATTCACTTGATTAATATGTTACCTTCTAAAAGATGCTGAGTCTATAGTTCTGTTAGTTACATTACGAAAGTAATCTAAAACGCTTTCAAACATACTGTCGTTGGCACACTGAACATTCATCCTTATGATTACGAACAAATATACCATAAGCTACGCAATCAACTGCTTGTTTACCTTTCAATTCACATCTATTGAATAACAAAATTTTATCATAATAATATTCCACTAACGTTCATTTCTTCTACTTTTAATAGACAACATCTCTGACCACCAATCTCCGTAATTTTGTTCGCATGGGAATTCTTCATGAAGCTTTTCCTGCCATTCTGCCCAGGTGTACTAACACCAGTGAGACCATCATACCAATTCTTTGCTAGGCCTACACGTTTTCGGAGGGCATAAAATATGGTTTAACGTTGAGTTTATTCGAATTCTATGTGAAGCACTCGGATTCAAGTACGAAGATTTCCACTGAACGGGAATTGGAAGGTCTAATAGCCAAGTACCCCATGGATGGAAACCCTGAGGTCACTCCAATGCAGCAGAGCTCTATGAATCGGCAACATGATGCAATACGGTACACTCAAACTTCGGAGGTAACTCACTTTGATGACGTAAAGAGATCCAGATGTCTGGTAGGCAAAAAGTAATTCTTACATTGCTCTTAACTTTTCAAGGTATCCTTGTTATTATCATCATATTATAGGTTAAATTCATCTTCATTCGTATTTTTTTCCTTCTCTTACGGTTTACTTTGTCTAGTAACATAACTATTTTTAGTTTTATGAACCGTTCAGCATTTGACTGTGTGGTATAAAACACAAATCGATCGTATTCCAATTATATGTAAATAATTGCTATAACTTGTTTTTAGTATTCCCTTTATTCATATTCCATTAGTTTTATGTTGATTATTAACTATTTTTATTATATGATTATTAATACTTTATTAAACTTTAAATGTACTTGTAAACTTTTGCAAATTAGTTTATGTTTGTGATTTTTATCATGTAAAATTGTTAAATTGTTATAATCCGCGCACGAGGTTGGAATGGAACCATGTCGAAGAAAATCGAAAATGACAGTTTTCAAATGAAGTAACGTTAGCAAAAATGTCGTACGTGTAAACACAATTACGTGCAACATTACGTGTAAACGGAACTGTATCAAGCCTACAATTGACTGGTTATTCAATCAACGTTTTCCAAGTGGCAATTTTCCATCGTCAATGGGTAGCGGTTCTGGCGACAGATTGGTGCAAGGGTGTCATGTAGCACCTGGTTTTGTACCCTTGTGTACCCTTCAACGGCCAAGTCACACAAAATTAACTATAATAATAAAGAAATCGCAGTAAGGAACCTTAGACTTGGCACGACCTTGTCTAGATTTCATTACTTTTTAGAGATAAACAATCAGCTCCATTGAGACTTGGCTAGTTTTTTAGAGAATGTTTTTGGTGGGATAAAATTGTCAAAATTCGTTTTAATTATTATAGACGAAACTCCCGATGTTAGTCACAGAGAGCAATTGTGTCTGATTCTCTGATATTATTATGGAAACGATATTCATGACCGTTTTTTGAGGTATGTAGGTGTGTCTGAAAGTCGCACAGCAGACATACTTTGTAATATCACATTGGAATTATAAAACAAACATGACAACCACAGAACTAGTTGCGCAAAGCTACGACGGCGTAAGTATTTATGTCCGGTGTCAGGAATGGATTGCAACTAAAAGTTAAAGATGTTTGTCCCCAAGCCATGTATATTTGGTGTAATGCACACATTTTGGCATTAGTTTTATCTAAATCTTGTAACAGGATTGGGTTATCAGCACTTCTTTTTCAGCCCTTCTGGCTTTATTTAATTTTCTTAAGCACAAAACGGTCGTCTTTTTATTGTGCACATTGCAGCAAAAAATTGCCTAGTGCCCCCGCAACTCGTTGGACTATACGTCACGAATTGTGAATACAGTATTCGAACAAAAAGATAATCTGATTAATTTGTTAACGGTAATAAAAGTTTCAGACATGGTTACGTACTAAAATTCAGTCAGAATTTGATCACATTTTTGAAAACATATTGCAAAATAACTCTGCTCCTCGTTTGAGACGCAATGTGTGCTGTGCTCAGACAGAAAACAAACGACTTTTTGTTGAAATAATTGATAACATATCTTCAGAAATCAATGGCTGATATTCTGAAATTTTATATTAAAATGTTTCCAACTGTTCAACCACAAACTATTCTAATAATATCGTTCAGATTTTCCTTTAGAGGCATTAGATTCATTATTTGAAAATTACGCAAACTATATGGATAAACAAACATTGAAAAATCTATTGATTTCATTGTATCCTCCCCTGAATTAAAAGACCGTAATGTTCTGAACTCATATAAACGAAAATAGTCTTGAAGAGGCCTTTCTTATAAAGCTAGCTTATCTTGTAGTAACTATTCCAGCCACAAGTTCCTCTGCGGAACGTGCTTTCTCATCTCTGAAGCGCATCCATACTTGTTTGAGAAATACACAATATCAAGAGCGTTTTTCAGACTTATCAATTATCACAATTGAAAAACAGCTATCGGTACAATTAACCTTCGGCAGGCAACACTTTTTTTGCATACACAAATAGCAACAGGGGTGACGTATCACCCCATATTTTTTAATTTCAAATTAAACTGCAGTGTTTGAAAGAACCAAAGTTATTTGTTATGAGATCAATAGCTAATATAATTAGGAATGTGAAAATAGTATTTATTACAGCTGAAGGTATTTTTTGCTAAAAGTTTTTTTAATTTTTTGTCCCGTTTTCTTGGACGCCGTGCACATCTTGCTTGTTTCTGCAACTTTACACGGGGTTTTCCTTCAGAAGGATCCTGGGTTATATTTCGAATATCACATAAAGTGACTCCTAATTCTCTCGGCAAATTTCTACTCAAATGATCCCTCATGTGCGGTTGCGCCAATTGTAAACCTATTTTATTTAAACAACTGCTTCGGAACATGTTGGCAGGAGTATTGTAATGTTTAGAGTCAATATAAAGCAACATAGAATTAACACCAGCCTGATTCAGCATACGATAGAATTATCGAAGCTGCCTACGTGTGGTATTCCTAGCCGAATTATACGTATACACTATTTTGTTGATAGTATCGACTCCACATACAGGCACAAACTTGCAAATAGTTTCGATACTGTTCATCCAAAATCGAAGCCATTTTCACCTCAGAAACCAAACATTTATATCAGTATCACAAAAAAATTAAACTTACGTAAGAACCAACAGGGGTGACGAGTTACCCCACCAATGTCAATATAACAAAAGTAACAACTTACTGTGACATGTTGACGTATGTAACTGATTGCATTCACTCCAATTGGAGGATAGATCGAGCGTTAGAAACAGTCAAAAGCAGTACCAACAAAATATTTTAACTTTTTTTCGAGTAGTGGGGTGACGGGTCACCCCTGTTGCCTTCCTAAGGTTAAAACGTTTTACAACATTTTACGCGGACGTAATCAAATCTTTCCTTAAGAAAGGGAGACGATTCGATTTAGAATATAAATAATTTGTTTTTTTAAATTCTGTGCATTGTTTGTAATTTGTTCATGCTTTTCTTTTGTTCATGTATTGTATTGTATGTAAATATCTTTTGCTTTCGCTCAAGCAAACCGAAACGGTTTTTTTCAAAGCCACGGAAGGTATACAATTGCTGATACGTCATACAATCTATCTAGCAGTAGTATGTCTTCTGTGTGCTTTGTTAAACACGTCCTCGACGGCACTGAATATGAAACTGAAGAGTGGAGACAGATCAAGATTGATGTATTTTTGTAAAACTGCCAAAAACAACAAAACCATATCTTGGGCTTGCCCTAGTTTGGAACCCTAGCTTCGCCACTGAATTTACTGTAGCTAAACTACTGAATGTATTTGATGTTCGGTGTACATTGTAAAAACGCTTTTTAATGTACTTCATATCATAGTAGTATCACTCTGTGTATTGTCATAATTGTTAAATTATGTGCCCACTTTACAGAAAACTTTGCCACCATATATACCTCAACCTCTTAAAAATGGCGACACTGTTCAATTTGGTCAAATTTTCGGTGTTTTCCGATTGCTTGAAGAAGATAATGATCTACCCATGACACAGGCTTTGGAAATTCCTGAAACACCTATCGTTAATAGGCATATATCAAAATTAAACAATTTTGCTACTACCACTATACCGGAGTCTCCTGATGTTAACGATAAAGTAAGTTTTTTTATAGTTAATTTTGCTTATTTAATATTTTTAGTTCTGTTAATTTGGCCTGTTGAATAAAAAATAATTTTAATTAGTTAGTCATTTAACATAAATAAAAAGAACATACCCGTCGAATACAGAACCTTCTCAATTTTTGAACGCGGTCGATAATATACTTTAATTGTTACCTGCCCATGAAGAGTACAAGTTTTGAATATCAATAGTAATGTACCTATAAACCAGAAGTCGTTCCCTAACCTCTTGATTGAGATCACGTAAATATGAGACTTCTTTCTGAGGCTGAAACATACCAATATCTGGGTATGTCAAAGAGCATAGGTATCGATAAAGCTTTTCAGTACGTGATGTGTTTTATACACGCTTGACAAAGTTCTTAATAGTCTTTCAGGAACTACTCTATATGAGATTTTTGTATTTTTTGCTGATTTGCTATAAGTTGCCATGACCCACAATTTGCATTATTCAGTAATAATATTCTATTATTATAATAATTGAAACTCCTTACAAAAAAGTTTTTATTAGATTGTAGTACATATTGTAAACATAAAACACTGTTTGTTTAGGTATTTATTAATTCTCTGTCATAATATTTTTATACATTTCAATATTTTCAGGATGAATCTTTTACCTCACAACATGAAAATGAAATAGGATTTAAAAGCCCAAACAATCACTTTATTAAACCCGGAAGAACAGTTACTATTCAGCCAGTAGGAACAAATAAAATCGATAATATTTACTGGAACTCCTCAAAAAAATCTGCTTCCTTTGAAATGCATTTAGATGATTCGGGTGATGATATTGTTGAAACTTCGTTAAAATCTACTGATATAGTTTCTAATAAAAGCATTTATGAAATGGATACTCAAGTGCCTTTTCTTACTGAACGAAATCAATTTTCAGATGCTATATATAATGCAAACACTCAGCTACCGTCAACCATTTCATTATTATCTAATACTTCTAGCTCGGAAACAAATTTACCAAAAAATGATAATTTACCTGACATACAAAAGATTCACAACCAACTTGAGATGAAACTTGATCTGTTTGTAGAAAATAAAGAAAATAATAATAGCATTTATAATGCAGAAACACAGCAATTTGTTTCAAGCAAAGAGGAAAAAGAAGAAAATACGGGACAAAAGATTGATCAAAAGGTAGCAGAAGCTCTTGAGAACGCGCCCAAAAAAAGTCTAAATATATCTGATGAAGAAATTCTCTTTGATGAAGTGGACAATGAACCATTTCAAGATGATTTTGAATCTCAACCTATACTATTAGAAGCTGAAATATTAGATTCCAAGGAGACTAATACAAGTGTAAATAAAAACAATGATGACCAGAAACTTATGAAGAGAGGAGTACGGATAAACAGTGACAGTTCAACCGATTGTGAAGATTTTGATATGTTGCCTACTCAGAAAATTCAAGAAAATTTTACATCTGGGTGTAAAGAAAATTTACCTTCTGTTGATAAATTACGGAACAAAAATACTTTAAATACACTAGAAAACCTTAAGCCAAATGATGACAGTACTGACTGCGAAGATAATTTATTGGAAACTAGAAAAAAAGTAAATCAAAATGCTCATGATAAGCCAGATGATGATGATTCTACTGACTGCGAAGATGATATCATCCCTTGTAATTCGAATGCCATTATTAAAAAAGATGATGAATGGATTAATTTTGAGAGTATGGCAATTGATAGGCCTAATGAGGCAGACAACATAAAAAATAAAAAAGTATCTGCGGACTTAGACTTTGAAGATATGCCGACACAGGTAATCGAAGAAATAAATATTCAAAATGATTCAATGAATATCGGTAAAAGTGCAAAAATGAAAGAATCTTCATTTGAAGATTTACCAACCCAATTATTAGAAGTCGAATCTCCAACGGAAGTATTTAAACAAAGTGTGAATGCTATAGATAAAAGCCCCTTTAAGGTTCCAACATCATGTTTTAAAAAAAGTAAAAGAAAAGAAGTTAACAAATCAGCGGTATCAACTAATTTGTTTAACAAATTTGAAAAGAAAATAATAAAAAATCGTGTAATGGATGATAATAATTTCTATGAAGCAACCCAAGATATATTTAATGATTTATGCAATCAGAAGGATACATGTTCAGATATTGAGCAGTTAAGCACGGACATCGGTGGTTGTGGTGTCATAACTCTAAGTTCCGAAGAAAAAGAGTTGGTTGCAAGAAATTTCGGTGATGACATATCTTCAGAAAGTACTGACGGAGATGATAAAATAAATAGATTTGTTACCAATTTATCAAATCAGCAGGTTAAAGATATTATTGGAGTTGAAGGTAATAAAATAACCAGGGTGAGAAAGACACTTAGTGATAACTCAGATACGGATATTACGCCTAAAAAAGTAATCCCCCATGCATTAATGGAAACTGAGTTGCCTAATAGTCAAGAAATAAAAACGTCTGTGACACTAAGTTCAAGAACACTAGTTACTGATTCATCAAGTGAGTCTGATACGGAACACGATTCACAAGATCAGTTTACTCCAATTCTATTCCGAAAAAATAAAAAAAATAAGAGCGCTAAGTTAGATTTAACAAAGAAATTCGAAGTGGAAAAATTGCCTTCCAGAATTATAACGCGAGTAAGAAAACCTACCGCGAAATTACTAAATAGTGACATGGATTCAAAAAATACTGCCAAAAATATATTAAAACCTAAATTTATGATAGAACAAGAAGAAAATATTGATAAAGAAATTATTACTGAAAATATATCTCGTCTTAAAGGCAAAACCGATAAACGTAAAGATGGCAGTGACAGTGGGAAGTCGAGTAGTAATAAAAAATGTGATAAACAAAACAATTCAAAACCTGTGAAATCAGACTCCAATAATTTACCCAAAAACACTCAAAATCAGCCAGTTAACGTAGAAAAAATAAGTGAAAAGAAAAAGGATGATAAACTGTATGAACGAAATCAAATCGAAACTAAGAAAAATCTACATGAACAGTTCAAAAAACATAAAATCAATGACAACAAAAAAACAGATATAATAAAAAATGACGACAATACGATGAATGACGACGATAAGAAAATAGTTGAAACAAACAGCAGAAGTAAATCACATAAAACAGCAAAAGAAGTCTTAGAAAGTAGTGATAAAATAAAAAAATCACGTAATGATTCTCATAAAGCAAGAGGTAGTACAGAGCTTCTAACGAGAGCTGAAACAGCAAATGAACTGTCAAATCCTAAAGTAAATCAGGACGACATAAATCGAACGTCCAAAGAAGAAGTAAGTGTTACTCGTTCTAGAACTAGACGTAAGGAAAACGATTGTAAAGATGAAACCAAATGTACTAATAAAGAAACAAAAGATAAGACCAAGTTGTCAGAAAAGGGTGATAAAAGAAAACGTAATTATGAAGATCAAAACAAAAGTAATTCATCAGCGGAAAAAGAGATAAGACGAAGCAAGAGACAGAGGACAGTTAAAAATAACTTAGAAGCAGATGTTGAACTATGTACGAAATCTAACTCTAAAAAAAATAAACCGGTTAAACATGAGCAAAGTACGGTATACAGTATTCATAGTATCTCGTCGGAATCAGGAAGAGATTCTCCGAATGATAAAAGTTTTAAGAGGCCTTTAAAAGACGAAGTAGTTCCAAATGTCAAGAAAACTAGATCAGAAACAAAATCGGATAACAGTACGTTGTTAAGAGCTACTCCAAGAAACATTAAAACACATCGAGTTCTATTTACGGCATTTCCCTCTGACGAGGTCAAAGGAAAATTAGAAAAATGGGGTAAGCCGTTTTAACCGTTTTGAGCCGTTTAAGCCGTTTTACATTTTCTTATAATTAGGTGAGTGTATTTTATTTTACTTGACAATGACGACTGTGAACGTGCCGCCACTCGCCCCCGTCACTCCAACTGAAACTGTCGATAACTTTGTATGGTACCAAGATGCAACAGAAACAAATTCAATATTATGAAACATAATCCACCTATCCATCCGTTTCAGCCTATTAAACTTCATTATTGTTGAACATAGGCCTCCCGCATAGATTGCCTTATACGGACAATCAAGTAAGGGAAAGATTTTGCCATAGTTGCCTGTCGCCACGCTTGGCAGGCAAGTTAGCAACCACAGCCTCTTTGTTATTTTAAGTTGTTATCAGGTGGAAGCTACTATCCATCTCGTTTCAGTTTCCCTCTGTCGCCTATGGAACATAATGATAACTGTAAAAGCTGTTTAGTATATATATAGCCTTGGGTCAGGTAAGGCCGAGCTCGTCAATGAATTTATTTAAATGTCAAAGTATGTCAATTTTTTTCTGTTTTTTAGAAACTTCATTCACACCAACTTACCTTTATCCAATTTAACATACATAACATAAGAACATTGGAAGTGGGTTGAGATGCTGTTTCAGAGGTACAAGCATAATAACTACGTTTCCAGACCCGAAGTTCAATAATTTGTTTTTTTTTGAATAGATTAGGCCTATAGATACCACTAGGTAACGAGTATGTTACATAAGGACTATTATTCACACTTCCACGTATTCCTCTGTCACCTTCGTCGGTCCGTAAACTGTCTAAAGTTGGGCCTGGAACTCTCCTACAGTAGGGAAGATTTGCCGTAAGCGTTTACGGGAAATCTTTATTGATTGGCGATCATAATATTCGACATTGAGCACTTTTAACACAGTTTTACATCGTGGCCCGGGGTCTACTTAATAAATGAGATAGTTATACAACCATCTCTTGAAGGCTACAAGATCTTCCGGGCTTTTTTGTAAGGTTTCTCTTAAAATGCTGCTGAAATGATTGGAAAAGTCGGCAACGGACACCCAAGACCTAAAGGAGAGTATCGACCAAATTTGCGATATATTCAAGATGTTTGAAAGAAGTGAGAGAAGTAATTTAGGGTCGTGTCAAATGAAATTTCGTAATATGTAGTCTCTGTCTATACCTATGCGTGAGAGTTAGTGCATTTAAATTAAAAAAATCACAAACAAATATTGGCTATGTGATTGTCTTTTCCATCATTGAGTTTTCTTTAAATTTGCAGGTGCGGTTATTGTAACGGATGTAACGACGTGTACAGTATTGCTGACAGTGCAAATAAAACGGACATTTAAGTTGCTTTGCGCGGTGGGACTCGGTCGGCCGATAGTGGGCCTCAGTTGGGTCCAAGCATGCCATGATACCAAGATGATTGTTGGTTAGTGAAGTTTTACGTTAAATATAATAATTTGATGTCTTAAGGTGATAAACTTTTGAATTGATTAAAATAATTTAAAGTAGTGAGCCTACAGGAATTAAAACTAAATATTTTTATGTCTTATATAGATCCTTGGCATTACCTTATTAAAGATGAGGCGACAGAGAAACGGTTCCAGTTTAACTTAGAGCAAACATTATATGGGAAGAGGAATTTCTTGAAGGGATACAATGTATCATCAACACCCAATGTAATGCCCAGTGCTATGGAAATGAAATGTAAGTTTTTACGAAATAAATCTTTTTTAGGGTTCCATGTCTTAAGAGCAAAAAAGGGAATGTTATAGAAGTTATCACTGGATCACTTTGTTGTTCGTCCGTCAGTCTTATCTATCACGGACCTTTGGAAACGTAAAAAATTCGAGTTTTTAAATCGATACGGTCATTTATACATATCTAGTCTAATATTCGCAAACTCACTCAACATTGACAAGATTCATCTAATTTAGCAAGAGCAAAGGTCCCACAGCACAAGTAGAGGAAGTAATTAAAAAATTGTTAATTTGTAGATAAACAAAAAACTTACAAAAACATAAGAAAAGCAGCGTTTTTTTTTTTGCGATTACAAACTTATTATTGCAGTTAGAGCATCGATGGATGAACTATCTACGTGTAAGACATTATTTTTCAAAGAATAGTCAAATTTTAAACTTAAGTTCAAATATATAAATAAAGATATGTCGTTATTGCAGTTTTTGAATGTACTAGTAAATAACGCGTGTTCTACTTTTATTTGAAATTATCCCAAATTGAATGTGATTTATGGGGAACAACGTTTTTGTCTATCGAGCACACTAAAATCAGTTAAGATAATGTATTACCTCGCATTTTGAATTTTAAAGATAAAAGGACAGAATGTTAGAGATATTTTTTTAATTAATTTTTTCTTCACCATTTACTTATATTACTTATTCACCTTCTATGCAAAGGCCGGCTATTGTAATAAAACACTGTATAACTAACTTTATACGGAACTCTTGGCGTGATAATCGCACTTGCCAGTGCTTCTTGTTATTATTAAGAGCCTTCTTACGTTTCGTTGTTACGCAAATTTAGGTATTTTACGCTTCGAGTGGGCGATGACCTACTCGAGCGATAAATTATTTCTTATCTCTATTCACTCGCTCGCACTATAGTACTGTAAGTAAGTTTAGCAACCAAACGATCTTAATCTTCCATTATACAAGTTTTCTTAGGCGTACATTACACGCTCATGCAGGCGTCAATCAATTCCATCAATCATGATTGATAAAGAATTCGGATGGTGACTCATAGGAGTACATTACGCGCTCATGCAGGCGTCAATCACTGCATTACACGTTAGGTTATTCGTCAATCAAACCGTGATTGTTGTAAAACTGACAGCCTGCATGAGCGTGTAATGTACACGCCTTAGGATGGAGTTCAGTAGATGGAAAATTTTTGGTGTGTCATTTTTATGTTATCTATATAATTTATTATGATCTATTTGATGTATTTTTCATTATTTATGAACCTTAGTGTTAAAATAAGTACACATAAATGTTAATTGTTTCACAGCAATCGATTGTTAACCGATGTTGGTTAATAATTGATTATATCTACTAACGGTAGCTTAGTGG
>DWHP01003954.1:0-12954 GCA_018247895.1 Parnassius honrathi
CTGTAGGTGGATAATTTTATTTAAGTATATTTCATTAAACACAACATTATTTAAAGCACTAAGTACTTATTTACGAATTTTTATCCCTTTATTCGGAAATTTGCAAGCTGTGGACGAATTTCCGCAGTTGGGTATGCTTCGAAACACCATTTTTACGTCTCTGCGTCCGAAACGGTACTGATGACCGAAACAAACGCTCCTTGCGCGCTTGTGGCCTACGAGTCACATGTGCAGTGACAAGGTCACGCGCTCTTACGACTTCTATTTATATTTAGATTTCTGTGGATTCTGTGTATGTAATTCGTTTCAGAGAATGAATTAAAAAATTCCCCGCATAAAACGAGAATAAAATTTAATGTTTTAATTAAACTTGATTTAAATGACTAAAAAATTTAAATGACGAAATTTACATGACAGTACATTCGCACATGCGGCCATAGGGTAACAATATCTAGGGATCATGTTTTTGACCTCTGTTGCCCCAACTTCACTTATCAGAAACAGAAACTTTTTATTCAATATAGATTGCAAACTTTACTTACTGAAAGTCACTTTTTTCGTTCATCACTTTATTGTTTGTTTGTTGGAAACAATGATTAAAAATTCGAAAGCCGTACCGTTGTAATCACTTCTAAATACCGTCGGCAACGAAGATATTGTAAAAAGTAAGGCAAAGTTACAGCCTATATACGTCCCACTGCTGGGCACGGGCCTCCCCTCGTTTTTTAGAAGGGTTTTAGGGCAAGAAAGTGTCCGCCGCGCTGCCCCAATGCGTGTTGGCGAACTTCACACGTCTTCGAAATATTTTTTTCTTATTCCTCAGACTCGGACCCGGGTTACTCGCGTTCTGTTATATTTACAGCGAGCGTTAACCATCTGAGCTACCACGGCTCTCAACGAAAGTGTTGCCAGTATTTTAAAATTTGCTGAATTTAAAATTTAAAGCAAGTTGTAGTAAAAACATTCATTTTAAATAACAGTTACATATTAATTATTTTTGGTAAAGTATTTTATCTATCATATTAATTTATCTATAATTAACTTTCCAGTGGGAAGTTATAGTAATGGGTACGATTTTGCAAATTGTGAATTTTAACATATCTCCACGTTTCAAGGTCTTTAGAGTCGAATAGTATGGTTTTAATAGGAAGTCCGTGTGTGCACATGTACATATGTATGTATGTTCGAATTCAATTTTCGCCCCGTGTATCTCGAGAACAAAAAGTGATATTGACATGGGACCAGTTTCATTTAACGCATAATTATGTAACTTAGATCTCATTAAATTTTGAGCAAAATCGGTCAAGTCATTTTTTTTGCCGAATGAAAGATTGTATAAAATATCAAAACATATGATATTTTTTTATTCTTTCCACTGGGAAGTTAGTCGTGTGGACCTTTCGGGTCGCACCTAGACCGCTTTTTTAGATTTAAATTGTTTAACAATTGTAATTTTCGTACATCTTCAAGATTTTCGTTTAAATTGTAGCTTAGATCCCTTCCAGTATTGCTCTATATCAGCTTCGTAAAGTTTCATCACAATCTGTTCAGTCATTTAGAAGATTAGCACGCGCAGAATACAGACAGATTGTTTATGTACCAACAGCAAATAATCCTCTGAGCCTGTTATTTCAATATTTAATAGAAGCCAGTTATTTTGACACACACTTCTATTTATTTATCTATGTGTATAGATTTGCTAATGTAAATTTAAATAGGTAATATCTATTTTAAAATCTTATTAGCAACGGCGGTAGAGTTTTGAGATATTCGCCTATAATAATAGTGTCTATTTTATGAAATAAAATCTTCAAAAATTGAATATTAAAATTGGCAATTTAATATTAAATATGTTAGAGCCACGCTGCATCTATAATATGGTTGTAGCACGAATGGGTCGGCTCAACCGGGGAAGGACTCTCACAGAATACCAGCGTAAAAAAGCAACTTAACGCTGTTGTGTTTTGTATGGTGAGTGTAGAGAACTGGAGACCCGTTTTCTTGGAATTGAGGCATTCCATCTTAGTCCTCAGGGTTGATAACGCATCTGCAATTTGATTCTTAATCGAGGGTAAATGTAGATGTCTATGGGCCACAGCATCCACTTACCATCAGGGAGACTGTGTGCTCGTTAGTCATCCTTATTCGTTAAATTAATAAAAATATTCATTCATAGGCAGAAATACTAATTTTATTTTGTTATAATCAATCGAATTTGCCTAAAAAGTAAGTTGGAATTTAAAAAAACATAACAGTATTCTCCCACTCATACTACAAACGTATCAGACACAAAAAAAACTACTTTCACTATCACGCCTACTACGACGTATCAACAAAGTATCATACCCGTAAACAACGCGTTGAGTGGCCGTACCATCCCTGTTCATAATGTTTACTAATATAATGACCATTCTATCGGTTGCAGTTCAATTTTTCTGAATGAAAAGTAAGAAGGTAGAGTGTTGTTGTTGTGGAAATTATTTTTATCGAAAAAATCGATACAATGGCAATAAGAAAAAAATAGAAAGCAGTGCTATCTGGAAGAGAATTGAAATGATTGCTATTATTTTGGGCAACGGTGAGAATATTTGGTTACAACGTATTTGGTCGCCTGCAAGATAACGTCACGTGCCATGCTCGAAGCGGGCGAATATTCCCCCTTGAATTCGACGTAGATCCTGTTATGGCATGCTACGATATTAGTCGGTGACGGAGCGGTTTAGTGGGCGTTGTGTCATATATATTTATGCAAAGTATTTTCAATTTACAAAATATTTTCTATAATATAAAAATGAATCGCTGAACGGGTTGCTAAGCGCAAATCTCGAGAGCAGCTGAACCGATTTCGCTAATTCTTGTTTTGAAATATTCCTTGAAGTACGAGGATGGTTCTTACAGAGAGAACAATTTAAGAAATTCCCTGAAAAGTTCTAAAAACAACACTTTTCTATATTAGCATACAAAATATTCGTAATAATACTTGAAAGTCAATTTGAACTTTAATACCATACCGTAAAGTTTAAGTGTCAGTGGAGAGGTTCCGGGAAAGCAAAACAATTGAGTGAAGTTAGTATCGTATAAATATTAGTGTCAATATTTTTCTATATTTTTACGATGGTAACATTACTCAAAAACATATTGTCTATGGTAAAATGTAAATTATTTGTGGTAAAATCTCACTTGACATGTAAACGTCTCTTTGCTGTGCATCTATAATATTACTAAATCTAAACGCCACAAATTTATATAAAATTAAAAAAGTGTTGCGTGTTTGTGACTTACTAAGTCTGCCCCCTATAAGGCGGCGGACAAAATTAGGCAGAAGAACTCGAACTACATCGAATCAAATTAATTATCAATCTATTCGTACTGCCCAGGAACGTGAAGATCGCAATGAACTTAAAAGAATTCGGTTATAACAGATCCGTGAAGCGCGACCTTCGACTAATAATGGTGCAAGTTTGAATCGAGCTGCTTTCTGTTACGATATGTAATTGATTACAGTGCCTACAACAGTGTTGCTATTGGACCTATGAACTCAGTTTGCCGGTATTGTAAGGCATTGAAATACAAAAATAAAGCGAATGGACTGTGTTGCGCGAATGGAAAGGTGAAATAAGTACCATTGCTTCCACCTCCAGAGCTATTGTACTCATTGGTTTTAGGAATAGGAACAGATTCCATAAACTTTTTAAAGAATGTTCAACAATACAAGGACTGCTTTTAAATGACTTCATTTGAAGCAACAAAAGTAGTTAGGGAAAACTCCACGCCAACTTTTACGGTTTGTAATAGTATTTGCAGTTGTATTTATATTAATCATAACTATTATAGCCCGTATATATTTTTACAATACGTTTTTTCCCTTTACAGATCAAATATATCACAGAGCAGGTACTTTGTTACCAATGCCAGATAGCGACTACAAGTATTGCAAATTTATTTTATGGGCAATTCTGCACAAGAAATCAATCTACATTATGCTCATAACAATTCAGTGAAAAACTCCATAGTTTAAAAATTACAAAATTTATTTCACGAACACAATCGGTTGATTATATTATTTAAAAGTGCAATGAATATGATGCCATCTGATGATCACAAAATTGTTATCAGAGCAGATAAAATTCCTGCAGGCCAACATTCAGGACGTTTTAATGCACCTACTATCGATAAAGTTGCCATTGTTCTAGTTGGAGAAAATTTACGTGATATTGTTTTATATCGTCAAAATAATCAATTACAACGTATTAAGGAAACACATCGCTCATACGGTGCACCGCAATATCCCATTATATTTTGGCAAAGTAAAGATGGCTATGATTTCTCAATCGAGATCATAAATCCCATTACAGGTAATTGAAATATTGGTTTATGAGATGTTACGTCATCTACTATATCACCTTGTCAATAGTTTAATTTGTTATTCAACTGTCATGATCATTATAATAAAAAAATATTTACGGGTTCTGAAATCAACAAAAGAGTTAGTTCAATGAACTATTATTTATACCGCCTAATGATCAGAGAAAATAAAGACAATCACACCTTGGAATGTCGGCGATTATGTCACAGATATGTTGTTGATATATATGTAAACATTGAAACGGAACGATTAACATTCGTCAGGTTGAATTAGACCAAACTTCGATCTGAAGAGTATATTCACTTTCGGGATGCAATTAATTCTGATGGAAATGCAGAAAGTGTTGGCAGGATGAATATTCTTCTAGCGATCTAAACCTGAAGTCCACGGCATATGCATGAATATGCTCAAGATACCATGTCCCATGTTCAGCATTATGGCACAGCAGATTTGTTCATTTCAATTAGAAATTAAACAAGCGTTATTCCTTGGCCAATCACATATTGATCGTCATAACATTACAGCAAGAGTCTTCAGACAAAAGTTGAAATCTTTAATGGGTTTAATTGTTAAACATTGTGTATTTGGTAAGACAATCTGCTGGATATATTCTGTGGAATCTCAGAAACGTGGATTGTCGCATGCACTCATTTTGATTTGGTTGGTTGAAAAAATTGGGCAAAATGAAGTTGATGAAGTCATATCAGCTGAAATCCCTAATGAACAGGTAGATCCTGGCTTACATGGTACTGGTAGTTATCAAAAACATGGTACATGGTCCGTGTGGAACACATAATGAAAATGCACCATGTATAGTAGATGGTAAATGTATAAAGCGTTATCCACGGACAATAATATTGGAAACAATTGGAAGTGATTGAAAACAACTGGAAGTGATGCTTATCCATTCTATCGATGGCGATCACTAGCATACAGTGGAAGATCAATAATTGTCAAAGTATATCAATAAGATATTGAAATAGATAATCGTTGGATTGTTCCACATTCACCGATCTTATCAAAAACTTTTGAAGCACACATCATTTTTGAATCTTGACATTCAGTAAAATCTATCAAGTACAAATGTAAATATGTAACCAAAAAAGTGATATAGCTGTGATTGGATTTGGTGCAGAGAATTCAAATGATGAAGTAACCCAATACCAAATGGGCTACCGCTACATTAGCAGTAATGAAGCATTTCGGCGATTGTTTTCTTTTTCAATTCATGAAAGACACCGCACAGTTGTTAAGTTAGCTGTGCACTTAGAAAATGGACAGATAGTGTATTTCACAGCTCAGAATGCAGTACAGAGAGCTCACCAGTCACCATGTACTACCTTAACCAGTTTTTTAGAGACGTACCAAAATGAAAACACTGCTATATTCTGAAATGTCAAAATATTATAGGTAATTGGAATCAATCAATAAAGAAATTTATGCGAAGGAAACAAGGAAAATATGCACCAGGTTACCCAAATGTATATTCAACAGACGCAAAAGGTCTAATTTATTCCGTTAGTCCAAGCAACGATGAATGTTTTTATTTACGGCTGCTATTAGTCAATGTGCGTGAGCCAACATCATTCCAATATTTACGAACAGTTGATGGTGAATTGTGTGGATCTTACAGAGAAGTATGTCATTTGTGTTGTTTGTAACTGTTAGAAAACGATGCACATCAAACTCTCAATGATGCTGTAATTTCGTCACAAGCTCATCAAATACGAACATTGTTTTCCATTATCATATGTACATACTTCCCATTAAAATCAATTGATTTGTGGATAAAATGTAAAGATAGCATGTGTGACAATATATAACATATTAATATACGTAATAGAACAGGGAATCTGAATTTACAAATAGGTGAAGAAATTTACAATCAGGCATTGATTTCTATTGAGGATATGTGCTTGATTATGTCAAACAAGCTATTATGTCAATTGGGGATGGCGGCGCCCAATCGCCCAATGCACGATGCTTTTCATCAGTAGATACAACGTGAAAAATTGTTCGATCTCAATACTTTTAAGGAATCGATTCAAATAAATCTTCCATAATTGAACGAAGGACAAAGTATGTATTTGATACTCGTATGAAAGTAATAAATGATAGAACTGCAGAGATTTATTTCTTGGACGGTTCTGGTTGGTACAGAAAAAACTTTTTAG
Source organism: Parnassius honrathi (assembly GCA_018247895.1). Classification (NCBI taxonomy): domain Eukaryota; kingdom Metazoa; phylum Arthropoda; class Insecta; order Lepidoptera; family Papilionidae; genus Parnassius; species Parnassius honrathi. The sequence goes on from DWHP01003954.1 coordinate 6,541, forward strand.
AGTACTTTAATATTGGCAGCAATTCGCTCAAAAAATGAAATTGCTGTATCTTTTGCTTCGTCAGGCATTGCAGCAACTTTGGTTAAAGGCGGTTTAACAGCCCATTCAGCTTTAAAATTTCCATTGAATATGCAAAGCAACGAAACTTTAACCTGCAAAATTTCCTAGAATTCAGCAATGACAAAGGCTTTGCAGCAATGTAAACTAATAATGTGGGATGAATGCAAGATAGCGCATAAAAATCTATATAGGCTTTAGATAGAACCTTGAAAGATCTACGGAACAACCAAAACTAATTTGGCGGTGCAATGATTTTATTATTAGGAGATTTTCGCCAAACATTGTCAATGGTTCCACGTTCAATGCAAGCTGATGAATTGAATGCATGTTTAAAGTCCGCCTATTTGTGGACATGTCAAGGTATTACATTTAAGCAAGAATTTGCATATCATGTTGCAAAATGATCAATCTGAAGACATATTCTCTAAACAACGCGTTGATATTGGTAACGACAAATTTCCTACAGATGTGCTGACTGGCTGCATCACCTTTCCTGAGAGTTTTTGTCATTTAACGCATTAAAAAGTGTTTCCAAATGTTGCTCGAAATTACTTATTACATAATTGGTTGAGCGAACAAGCTATACTGGCTGCCAACAACACTGATTTAAACGAATTAAATTTCAAAATTCAAGATGACATTCCTGGCGAAATTAGTACATATAAATTAGTTGATACGGCAACTTATGAAGATGATGTCGTGAACCATCCACCGGAATTTTTAAACTCACTTGATTTGCCAGGATTACCGTCTCACAATCTTCAATTAAAGGTTGGATCTGTAGTTATAATGTTGCAAAATATTAACCAACCGCAACTTTGTAACGGCACACGATTAACGATAAAAAATTGCTGAATAACGTAATAGTTGCAATCATATTGAAAGGAAAGTATAAGGGAGAAGACGTTTTGATACCCCGCATTCCAATAATTCCGACTGACATCCCATTTGAGTTTAAACGACTACAGTTTCCAGTACGGCTTGCTTTCGCTATGGCTATAAACAAATCCCAGGGACATTCTTTAAGTGTTTGTGGTATTAATCTAGAACTAGAACCCATGTTTCTCGCATGCTCAATTGTATTTTGCCTGTTCCCGTGTTGGAAAACCATCTGCTCTGTTTGCTTACTCGCCAGGTAATCAAACAAAAAATATCGTGTAACATAAGTAGTACTACAATAAAAATGAAACTCAATTAAGAATAAGTAAAAATAAAATGAGATATAATAAGTAGGTATCATAATAAGAAATCAGAAATCGTATTTTTCATTGCGATTTTTAGTGACTATCAAAAGAATTTAAGTGTTTTATAATTTTTACATTTTGAGACTTATCAACTTTCTTTTTTCTTTTTTTATCTTAATAGCTGAGCCGGTGCGCGTATAGAAGAATAAGTACTAAAAAAATTAAAGAATCAAATGTTGGCAGTACGAAGTTCGCCGCTAGTTATTATTAAGTATTAAGTTATGGGCATTTTTTTTGGTAAAAACGTTAAACCAATTAGATTAATTAGATCAAATGACTCTTCAAGCTGCTCTCGATCGTTGTAGATTAGGATATTTTGCCAACACAGGCAATTTCAAAAAAATTCTAAAGAAATTTGCAAAAAACTTTTGTGATTTTTATACGTTGATATTTAAAACATTGAAAAAAGTAATTTTATTTAAAGAAAAGTATGATGACTCGGGAAATTTTAATCTTAAAAGTTGGTTAATAATTTCACCATCCTTTTAAAATCTTCTATAAATCACAAGCTCAAAGCAAATACTTGAATGTCATCAAATTAAGAACTTCATCCTCCATTTTCTTCATTTATGACTGGAATATTTAGTCAAAATTATATTTATATTAAATTATCGAATCCTACTGTAGTACGCCTTATATAATAAAAGAAGAATGGTCTAAATCGGTTCATAATAACATACAAATAAAAAACAAACAGTCGAATTGAAACCATCTCAATTTCACTGTTTGTTTTTCTTTGTATGTTTTTTTCCTTTTGAAGTGAGCTAAAAAGAGCTTGTTTGTCATACGTTTATGGAAGGTTCACTGGGACAGGCGCGGCAGATAAAACGTAAGTCGACACGCAGACGCAAATTAGTAGAACCACAATTAGTGCTTGATTGTTGTTCGTCCTGCAGCTTGAATTTAGCAAATGAAACAACCTGGTAAGAGATTCAGCAAATAAATTTTATGAAATGTGTTTATTTTTGTTCCGAGCGATTTCTACCCAGTGCTGTGGAAACTATTCATACTAAATTTTAATTATTTGTTTTATTTCTATCTCTATACGTCTACGAAGAATCTTACTACCTATTTCATTAAGAAAACGATGTATTATTTCTAAATGAACTAAACACATTCTAATAATGTATCTACAAGTTACACCAAAGGTGCTACTTAGTACTATTTGTTAAGCAAACATAACGTCAAATGTTCTCCGGGTTGACAGATGATGTTTAGTAGCAATTAATCTTGCCTGACCAAATATGCGGGCGAATTGCGGTCTTAATTACGCCGTAACTACAGTGTTCCGTTTGCTCACGGCTACGTTTGAGCCTTTATTTCTCACGTAAATTAAATATGTGTATATTTTTAACTAATGTTACGAGCTTAGGATTCGTGACAATAAAAACTACCGATTGTATTATCAAAATTAACACTTTAATTACCGAACACTAATAATTAATCACACTGATTCAATTTATTTCGCTCCGAAGCTTCGCTGAAATACTGCCCCGGTCGTGGTTTTCAACGGCTTTATATAGGGTCCTTACACCGAAACATCCTAAATGTTCCAGCAAACACCGGTCCCGACCGACTAAGTGCAAAAAGTTCGAGTGTGAACCTTTCCAGAAAGCCTAACTTTTCTATCCGATACTAGGTGGCACTGTTGGGAGAGTTCCATAAAGATCTTTACACTCCTATTTCTGATACTTGATACCAGATGGCGCTACCATCAACTGTGGCGCGCAACACTAATATACATTAGTGCTTGACTTATATCCCTCTTGATCTTAAGGAGAAATTTTGAGAAACTAATATGGCGATATTTATTTTCATCTTCCTTAAACAAATTATTTGTTGTAGAACTTACACGTAGAGGTGGCGAAAGTAATTTCAACCGGGGTTGGGGACCAAGCTTTACACACAAAATACTGGAGTGTAACAGCAGAATAATGCTGCTGTATTTCATAATTCGTATAGTGAGCTTAAAGAACAGGATACACTCTTTATTGGCGACAAGGTCTCTAAATTTTGATTTTTAATCGAAGATAGAAGTAAATGTCTCAGTCACAGCGTCCATTTACCATCAAGTGAACTGTGTGCTCGTTTGTCACTTATTCTACGAGTATATATATCAACATTGAGAGGATTATATAAGTCTCACTTTTTGAAATTTTTGAAATTAGTAGTATAGTTGTAGCACGACCGACGATCGACTCGACCGAGGAAAGATCACGCTTTTACAGAATACCGACGTAAAATAGTAGCTTAATGCTATGATGTGTTTCGTATGGTGAGTGTAGAGAACCGGAGACCTGTTTTACTGGAAATAAGGCATTCCGTCTTAGTCCTCACGGGCGACAACGCACCTGCGTTTTGATTCGTAATCGGGGATATATGTAGTTGTCTATGGGCCACAGCACAGCAACCACTTACATTCTGGTGGACTGTGTGCTCGTTTGTCTCCCTATCCTATAAAAAATGTGAGTTCAGTGTAAATGTCGGGGCTAACGTACAACGTAGTGTAATTCCTAAAATAATGTGCTCCCTTCGGCACTTCAATAGCAATCGACGTATGGATTTTTGCCTTGGTTTTGGATCGTTTGTCCTTATCCCGATTCAATGCAGTATTGCAGTGTTATATTTCATAATCGTCAAATTATATGATTTTCGTGTTAACTATGCCATTATCATGCGAATTTCCGAACAAGGCTGCAGAAGCGAGGTGATGCCGATAGACGAAGTTATAGTAAGTTTCCCCACGAGAGCATTACGTTTTGATACCGCATAAGGACTAATTATCGTAGCGGATAATAACATCTGCCAGTGCACCTATTTTACTGCCGCGATGTATTACATTTAAATATGTAAAGCAGCTCCTGCAGCAGCAGCTACTAAGATTTTCGTATATTTTGATAACGTGAGACTGTTTGTGCGTAGAATATTGTTAAAACGTAGTGATCATATATATTTCGTGACTATTACGTGTTTGTCAATAAAATACGTTTGCAAATAAGTATACAGTAAAGTATCACGAAAAGAAACCCCGAGCGTAACCTTCTCTATAGCTGAATGAAGGGTCTGGAGCTTCTTCATACGGCCAGCTGTTAAGGTCCGCGTCTCAGATCATCGCTGGCAATACGCACTGGTTGCACAATCTCGTTTTAAGGTATACCTGACGAGAAGATGTGCCGTAGTTTTAGGCCTATGTTCAACAATGGCTGTAATGATCATGATGATGATGATGATGCAATAAAATAATATACAAATACATTTTAGTTTTCCGCACTCCTTCTTCACATAAACTATCACTATGCCAAAACTGAAACACCTGCGTGCCGGCAACATGCTTATAAAAGTGGTACAAAGTGTTCCACTTTTATTTTTTTTCTTAATTGAAAATAGATTTATCTGTATGATAAAAATGCAAGAAAAGAAAGTCAACCATTTATATATAGCCCTCTATACGTTTAAGTAAATTATTTATGACTTTTGTACAATCATTTAGTATCGCTTACTTAAGTAGTAATTATCTCTGTACCTGTCTCTTTCTACCAGTCTATTGTTGCAGTTGTTTATGGCCGCCGATAGTCACTTACTATCAGGTGAGCCACATGCTCGTTTGCCCCATTTTAAATATAAAAATTACTTTCTTTCAAATTCTTTTAACCAGCACTGCAAGGTTGCTGGGGTTAGTAAGGACTGCACCGGGACGTGCATTAATAAAACGAAGCTAGAGAGGAGCCCCGGTTGCGTTCCGAACAGAGATCCCGGGACCGTTATATACGCTGATGATGACTACCGTGGGGTTTTAACCGGTAGAAGTCAGGCATAACCTTACTGTTGCCCCCACAGCCAAAAGTGTCTATGAGGATTTCCCAACTGGATGTAGTAACTACCAGGTAAGACTTGCAGGAAGTGCCGACGGATGCAGATAGCTTTTGTTCAGGGGGGGACTTGTGAAGGGCTGTAATGATGATGATAATTAAATAACTCTGAATCTTTAAAAGGTATTTGAAAGTTATATTATCCTTTTTATATATTTTCGTCTTTCCCGTTCTACAACTAACCCAAAAGTAAACATTTTTCCGTTTAATTAACAACTTTAATTGCTATGCTAATACTTTTTTGATCAAATTAAAACTTATATTACCGTGCTCTCACCTCTTACTTAGATCTCATATTTTGTTTTATTAAAGCCACTTTCATTGCTGTCTGTAAAAAGTCCTAGGAGCCGGTGTCGGAATTAACCTTTTGAGGCGTGTAAAACCGTGCCCCGGTTACGGGCGGGTGATCTGGTAGTTAATATTCAAACGGTCGTACAGTCACGGATTCCGGACGCGTTTTACTTACCCCACCGCCTCGAAACGAGCCATCGAAAGCTCCTTTTTAGATACCTAATACAATTTTCTGTGTCTACCAAAATACTTTTCGATGTGAAAATAGAGACGCATACTCGAAACAAATTTTTCCGTGCAATTTTACATTCGTGTATTTTGCAGGTTTAATAGATTTATTTAGGCGTATTAGTACGAATAATGGAATCATACATTAGTCAGACGGCGAGTTTCACTTAAACTATACTGCGTGGCGAATTTCGTAGAACTTTGAAAGCTTTACGCTTCTAGGGTAATATAAAAGTCATTGTAACACTCGTATTTATTTCCGTATTCACATTGAAATTTCTCTTCACTCACGTTTATTTCATTTGAATAATGAGATCCAAAATCGAAATGTTGTTAACCGTAATTTAATCGTGCTACGGTACATAGATCTGAAACAATATTTATTTGTTTAATCGGACTTCGTATTAATTACTAACTACTAACTAACTAACTTATAATTAAGTTTAGTCTAGAATTTTGAGGTTCGCTCCTCCGATTTCACTCTTGAATAAATTTGTTTTAGGAACGTAAAGATGTATTTTGTTGTAAATACTTATTCTTGAGGAGCTTAGGGTGACTTTGTGGCCGTTGCCATTCGAGGTGTTTGTGACTCAACGATTCTGAGGATTAGTTTGGATATATTGATATTTTCTCTTTTCCTCGCTATATTTCGTTGTCACGGTTCGATATATTATTTTTCTGTCATTATATTACCATTATCTAGCAAATTTATTACGCATCGA
>DWHP01003955.1:0-12953 GCA_018247895.1 Parnassius honrathi
ACCTGCATGTCTGAGGAATAAGAAAAAAAATGTTTCGAAGACATGTGAAGTTCGCCAACACGCATTGGGGCAGCGCGGCGGACACTTCCTTGCACTAAACCTCTCTCAGCAATGAGGGGAGGCCTGTGCCCAGCAGTGGGACGTACGAGTATATAGGCTGTAACTTTATTTTACTTTTTACTTTGTTATACATATAAATAAATGTATTTAATTTCCAATTACATATGTTTGCATACTTAACAAACACGATTACAATTAAGTAAAGTAACAACCAGCCTACCAAAAATAACATGCTTTAAGAAAATTAAAAACTTAAAGCATGTTATTTTTGATAGAGTATTTCAATAATGTAGAATACACAAAAATATATATAATTCAAGTTTATAATATTAGCTACCTGCCTGAACTAGATTAAGTACTTGTGTTTCAGACCATCACTTACAATGTGGGTTTAATTGAACTTATTTCGGGCATCAAGGACTTAAGAATTAAGACTATTGGCCCACAGGAATATATACCTTAACCTAAAAATTATATATAAAATATAAATATAACATTATTTAGGGAACTTTCTTCTTTGGCGCGTCCCTATATCTGAACTTATATACATTCAAAATTTAAATTATTCGAAGTGCAGTTGATCCCGCTGGGGTGAGTTCTTATTTATTTTAACAGTAGTATCTAAGCATTGTAACTGTTCTGCTTAATTCCTATCTCTTCTATTGGGGCTACTTAGCACTTAGGAATTTTTAACTTTCTAGAAAGGGCGCTGAACTTGGCAAGGGCGCGTACAATGCTACTGAAAGTTTCCTTAATGCTGGCCTCCGTCTGGAATTCCAGGATCTATCCACCCATCCACCTACCTACCTAAGCCTTACTTACTGCCGTGCTGTATGCAAACAGACTGTTGACCTACTATCCTGCTAACGGCCATCATGTCTGTCTGCGACCTCAAAAACTTTGCCTGGTCTTCGCCTCCCTACGTCAGGCCAGTGATCCCCTTCCTAAACCTAAACTTGTACGTGGGCGGAAGTAAGACAAATAGTAAAATATTTTGCCATAAATATTGACTATTTTTCAAAACCCACCTATCTTCTGAACCAACCTAACGGTACACATGACTGCAGCGACATGACGTGACACGTCGCCTGTTGCTGCTGCCAGCAGTCGGCTACGGAATTGTACCCTTATACTTCGAATTTATTGTGTAAATAGGATTAACTTATTCTAGAACAAGGAAGGAAATGTTTACCGTCTTCGACATTACAGGTTTTAACGTCAGACACAGAAAAATTGTCTAGGTCACTGAGTTATTGTTTGTCATAATTAAAAGCATAAAGATAAACTAAAACTAAAGTATTTACGTTATAGCATGATGCAGGTGACAGCTTACAGTTAGGCGTATCTAGAGGTGGAACAATTTTAAATCGATTTTAAAAGGGCGATTAATAATACACAAAGCAATGTAAAAATTATCGATTAGCTATCGATATAAAAATTAATACCGAAACATATATTTCTTTATAAACTATAATGCATTTAAAATTAAGTTAAGGTTTAATACAAATTATGACATAATAGTTACATAATAGCTGTTCCCGCGACTTCGCTCGCGTGTTGTTTATTACGATTGGATTTTATAGGTTTCAATTTTTTTTGGGCGGAATCCTAATTTATTTTCTAACATAAAAGTAGCCTGTGTTACTTCTTATAACTTCAGCTATCAGCTAGTGTCAACTACAAGGTGGAACAAACAGACAGACAGAGAATTTTTAAAAATTATGTTTGTCTTTTGTTATACGTACAGTATAAATGTTCATATGCGTTTAGTAAAAGGCTGGTATTTTGAAATTACGAATAGACACTTCAATGTGATATGTATTAATTAGAAAATAAAAATCATCTCATATTTCATGTTAATTGCTACATTAATATTCACATTTAAACAAATAAAATGGCTTCCAGCATCTGTAATTTTCGGTACGGCGTTGACTGCACCTGTAGCTTTTCGAGGTAGGCGTACTAGCACCTATCTCTATATGATGCCAGGTCCAATGGGCTAAATATCGAGACGGAAGGTAAAAATGATCGAGAATTTGGTTTTCAAATCTAATGTAATAAAAGTAAAAAATAGATTTTTGTAGCCAAGTCTTTTTGACACATTTATAATTATTCTTATCGCCTGAGCTGACCAACGAACAATTTATCGTCCATGTATTGGAAACACTGTATATTCGTCTATGTGCTTTTTTCTGTAAATCAGAATTTGTTGAACGATTAGTCACAATTCCAATAAATATTTACGTGTTTATTATATATTCGATTTATTTCAAAACCGATTCTTCATAGTCTGTGGTAGTCGGTTATGACATGGCATAATTTAACGTACCACATCACTCTCGTAAGTGGGCAGTACCCATCTATGAAGTACAACGATATCTGTATGACAATTTATCTAAAAAAATACGAAACTTCATAGACTTGAGCTGTCATTCTCACCATGCTACAACGCAAAGACTATATTGTTTAAGAGCTAAGTAAATAAAATAATACGCTGCGCTCTTAGCCGCCCTCATAATCTACGGAGTTGATATTTATCCTCTGCGAAATTACCAGTTTCTTTTAAAACGTTTGCGTCGTGCAAATAGTGGCAATGCGATTTCCTATTACATTCCTTAAAGGAATGCCCGAGCTCTCCCCAGTATTTACATGTAGGGCTACTTTGCCCACAAAATTTGGTCGTGGCAATTGCAACACATTATTACTATTGTATAGTCTCTAACTGAGCATGACGTCCAATTAATGATTTGGCTCAGTGATTATGATTATTTATGGCTTAGTTTGACTGTTGCCAGGAAGGACTCACGCCTTGAGCATTGGGAAATTTATCAGCAATATTTTATTCGTAGATGCACTCGAATACTTCTTTATCAGTGAGCGCTACAGGAACACCAACGGTAGACCAACTAGAGTAAGGTTTTGATGACTGTTCGATACTAATCTTGGGGTCCTGCAGCTTTTGAGACAGGTCAAATTCGTCCTGCAGAGATTCGATGGAGGTCTGGGCTTTAGTGGCATCGATTTTGTACTGGACTACCCCCAACTGTGATATACCGTGGCCTATTTTTCGGCACAGTAAACCAATGCCCATTTTTGGTCGAAGTCAAGTTTTCTGTCTGTAGCGATGGATCACACCTCGTTAAGGCACTGTTCAATGGTTGTCATTTTAGTACTTATTCTGGTACATTTCATAGATAAAGCTAAACATTTCCACAAAATCACGAACACATATAACTAAAGTATGTCACAATTACTACCGGTACCGATATTGCTAAGCACATACTTATTTAATTATTTTAATTTTTATTTGACACGTCTGTACACGACGGACTAGGAAAATATATATATATATATATATAATGTGGTAGCACTGCTTTTCTGCCTAGGAGTCCGTCTAGAGTAAAAGGGTGGTTTTTCACTCCTACTTTTTTCTGCTGCTAAATAAGTGTTTCCATCAAAATACGATAGAGAGCCAGTGTAGTTACAAGCTGTGAGGCGGTCCGCCTCATTCCTCAGAGGTGACAGCGCATCTGTAGCTTTCTTTATTGGAAACAGGTTGCAGCTGTCCATGGACTGCGGTAGTCGCTTGCCGTCAGGTGGACGGTAAATTCATACGTTACTTCAGTTTATAAAAAAAAAAACAATATCTCATTGTAGTGCACGACTCCGTGGTGCAATGGCTTAGCAATGAGTTGCAGCGCTAAAAACCGCGGGTTCGTATGCTACGCGGAACAAGTATTTGTACGGCCTTAATAATTCCGGATCGGAATGTTTGCCTTTAAACAAATAGAAAATAAATACATAGAGCCGTGTATTCGTTACACCAATAAAATATCTTAACTTGGACCACATTCAACATATTTTATTGCTATCACATTGTGTTCGCTCCTTCATTATCTGTATCGATCCAGGAGTCAATGATGCGTCTAACGAAACCTTGGCTTCCACGTGTCGGGCGTGACCTAATCTAAAAGTCATGGAGCGACCATTTCCTTTGTGTCGTGACTGCTTGATACTACCTGCATTAATAATTTACTTACTATTTTATACTTATGACGAAATATTATTGTATTATTTCTTTTTACGATACAAATAAGATATTGTTATAGGAAATATTATAACGGTATGATAAGTGTACGCTGTAATGAAAAAAAGGAAAAAGGAAGAAAAAAAACGCAGCTACAAAACATTACACGTTTTTAAGTTGCTTATGACCCGGTCGTCTCACTAAGGGATCATCATAGACCAAAGCGTGTTGTTTATGTATTTGAAAATGTAATTATTAATTCCGATACGTTCACAAACTAAGTTTAGATTAATTATTATCATCGTTATAATGACATATTTGACTGCCTCGTTGATCTCGTCGTCGTAAATGCTATTGCTGATCACGAGGTCCCGGGGTTAAAACCCCAAAATTACTTTTATTGAATTTTTCTGTCAAGAAATGCCCGGAATCGAAAGTTGGCGGTGTTTCATTCCCGTGCCTGAATACACGTAAACCTGTTGTTCCTACGCCTAATCTCCCTCTGGTTTCGTGTGAGGTTAAAAGAATCAAACACTAAACCAATGAGGCAGTCACACGTACATAAATCCATACCTACGCACATACACCGTACACTTTAAAATATTACCCTCCTTAAGATAATTAAGTGACTATTAATATCTTTATTACCCTCCTTCTTGACCACTTGACGAGGAAAACATCTCCCTTCGTTCTTTTAAAACCCGTCTACAAAGTAACAACATAATAAAATTAGATTTGAAAGACGACGTGAGTACTCTTGGTTTACAACCAAAAAAGTACATTAAACATACTCTACCGGTGTAGGGTATGAAACTAGGAAATAAAATTGTTTCACTTTGGTTTATTTCCAATAAAATTGTTTCACTTTGGTTTATTTCCACCGTATACTAATTATACTACGAACTTATGTTGCTGATGATGGCAATATTTCAGAGTAGAATTGTTTTGCGTAAATGTTAAACTAGAAAAATGGTGACGACGCATCTGAATTGTATTTATAGTCGCCAACCATGACTTGGTTTTAATTACTAATTTTTATTAAATTAGCTATTCCTCAAGGTTGGTCCATAGGTCTAAGTTTTTAACTTAATTACTTCGTCGACGTGAGTAATTACCTTGAGCTTGTGATATTATTTAGTTCACTCCAAAGTTTCAAATATTCAAACATTACAAAATATTTAAAAACTGTCATCAAAAAAAACGAATTACCACAGAATTTAACGGGTTATTAATTTAACACATTTTTTTCTGCGTAATGGCCATGTATGAATATCCACTATCCCATGTTGTCCCGTAGGTTTCATAAGACGACAGAGGGAAACTGAATACCCTCATAACTGAAAATGAGGTATTCCATCTTGATCCTTAGGGGAAGCAACGCATCTGCATTTTGAAATAGATGTAAATGTCTATGGGTTAATATAACACTGGTGAAATAAGTAATATTTCCTAGAGATTTCCACCTAAATTATAAAGGCCTCATTTAGGACCCTATTTCTGCCCTGGATTCTGTCTGAATCTTTACTATTCTCCAACCTATTTCTACCACAAACCTGCACTGCTATGTTATGTTCTGAAGAATATGAGAGCCATTGTAATAACAGGTTGTGTGTGTTCCAACTTAATCCTCAGAGTTGATAATACATCTGTAGCCTTCTTCATATGATGTGGTTTGTAGTTGTACATGGGCTGCAGTGATCACTTACCATCAGGTGGGCTGTAAGTTCGTTGACCGTGAGGAGTTGTCAGTCTTGCCATCAGGCGCGTCCCTAGGTGGCGGATAGAAGAACTCGACTCAGATATGAGTGGCAACGGGAAACTACGGACCATAACTGGCAGGGTTTTTAGGCGTATCCACAGTTCATAGTTAATCTTAGTAACGGCTATGAGCGTATTGCCCCGATAAGCGGCCTTTGAGACCTGATGTTGCTACTCCTTATTTTCTCAACTCAGAAGAGCACCGGACGTAACACGTGTGGTGAAGTGTCACCGCACATGTCACGTCAGTGTCAATGCACGCGGATTTTGACGGCGTCGCAGAACTCCGTAATCACAGTTGGGACCCGAAGCTATATTGAGCCACGAGGAAAAAGACCACTATAATATTACCCCAAACCTAAGGTCTTGCGTGCTGATGGGTGAATGGCTGGGAGTTCTCAGTCTTTAGCGCTTGGGGGATGGGAGCGTTTAGGGTCTATTTACTATTTAAAAAAAGAAAATGAGCGGGCCCAGTATTCCCCGGTCGCTGGGCAGGCTAGGGAAGAACCTGTATACGACTCTGCCACCGTTCTAAACTCTGAATCTTTCTGGCGTGTCGTTGGTCTTGTCTCGTGGCGCCTTGGGGCCTGAGGAATCTTGGCTTAACCACCCGGAGTTGCGAGGATGACAATCTCCATAAGAAAATCACCCAAAGCCTAAGCGTAGCACACCGCGAGGCGCTGCATGGATTATGGGTAAGTGTCTGAAGCAAGTGTTCCCACGTCGGGGTACCGGCCGACACCTTTGACGGGTTATGCTGGGCTTATCTGGGTACTGGAAACACTGGCGGGGTGGACATTTATTTCCTCCACACTCGTGAGATCAAAAACGAATAAAGAAAAAAACATGAAATGGAAAATCAACCTGTGTCTTAATTAGATATCAGACTGAAAAGAAAAGTGCTGGTAGGTACTTGCAAGGCCAATAGCAATCCACCACAAGTGCGGAGATTTAACCTGACCACCGACATCAACCGCTAACACCAGAACATCATCATCATCATCTGGGAGCCATATTAATAAAAGAGCTGAGTACGAGGTATCAACAGTGCTTATACGAATAAGGTTCCACCTGCATATTTTATACGATTTAATACCCGTCGCGTGATAGTGATGGAGTGGGATTAGATGACTCCATCATTTTCCCAGCATTGGACAAGAAAAAGAAGAGTGGGTCACCCCGCACATGTAGCCGGCAAATATCAGGCAGTCTCGGCTGAAACTTCGGGTGACGAGCAAATAGCTACGAGGACGAAAACAGAGAGGACACCCTCGATCTCTTTACCTTGAAAAATTAGGGCGATAAAAACCTACCGGGCTCGAGGTGTTATCCAACGAAATATAGAAACGCACTATTAACCAGCTTAGTGGTAATCTGAACGAGGATGTTTAGGTTTTAGAAATGGTGGCGGCTCGCAGCCTAAGGCTAGCCGTATTCCACGTAAAAGCTGTGGCCGAAAAAATCCTAGGGAAGACCAACACCAAAGAACACTTCACGAGAATGCAAAGAAAAAACGCATACCTACGTTTTCATATTTCCAATCACAAACTTATTGAATTTGTCGCCACCTCTCCTACTACTATATTTGATGTCTTAACCACATACTGCTTCGTTTTATGTATTTTTAACAAAGATGCTGACAAAATAGAAAGAATAATGATTCCACACAATATAAAATGGGCCTTAACAGAGCACAAATTACATGGCGCTACAGTCGATAACGAGATCTTGGACACAAAACATTCACCGAAAGGCAAGCGTATGTAGCTCTTAGTAAAGTTACGACTTAAGACGGTGTAGTAGTAAATTATCTAAGTCAAAGAAAACTCTTCAATACTCCAAATAATGGCATTGCTTGAAGAGTTGAAGCGATTGAGAAGCCCGCTGCGCGAGTCTCAAATTGAGGAAGCTAAAGAAAAGTCTGCAAAGTCGTCTTTGATCTAGATCTAATTATGGTATTAACACAACGATTACTCTAAGAACCCAAACATGTTATGTGACGTCGACAGTCTGATTAAAATGAGCACAACCATGGTTTACAAACTGTGTGTTATTACATAGTTCCCACAATGTTATTCTGCTCCATGTGCATGCAAAACAAGATGTTACTGACTTACTAAAAGGGCTCATAATCGCAAACACTTCACAAAAACCCACAACAGAGGGATTTTCATAATCAAACCTATCTAAGAATTATTAAAAATAGGTCTTAAACACTTCACCACACTTCACAAAAAAACCGCATCTAAAACGGTCAAGCCGTCTCGGGGAAAATGTGCTAAAACTCATTTTAACAGGCGAAGAATTTTTATTGTATCACCTCTGCTGAGTTAATGCCATAACACTTATCTAAGAACAACCATTAATGAATCACCAACGCTTTACAGAAAACTGTATCTAAATTGATGAAACCGTTTTGAAGATAAATGGGAACCTTCGTTTGCGCACACAAACAACCTCTCGCATTGTAGTATACACCTTCTCTGTTCCTACGTGCTTAAAAAGGTCGCATTTATTTATTACTAGCTTTTAACTGCGACTTGGCGAACTTAAACAAAAAACTAACAGATCTATTATAGTGGTTTTTGTGCATGTAGCCTTCCTCGTTAACTTTTGGTTATTCTAACAAATGATCCTCGAGTGAAGACATAATCAAATAATTAAAAATAATTAAAACCTAGTTTTATCTCGGTGAACTTAGAATAACTATGATTTTTGGATAAAATTTGAAAGCTTTATATATTATAGAAATGTCCGCGGTATTAGCGTACCCTAGGGTTCCGCAGCCGCATCCTAAGCTCTTGTCTTAGTATGAAGTATTTAACTCGATACAGGTGTCCTAAGGGGGTAGTACCAACCGAGACGGATTCCCAGAAAAAAGCGAGTCCTAACACCCAAAAAAAGTAAGTGCCTAATTACTAATCTAAACCCTTCGCTTTATTTAATCCTTCAAGCCGAAATGAATCCCATAGAGAGGCTCTGGTTACTCAGCCCCCATACTTATGGACGAAATTGGTTTCAACTAAATTGATGTCACAAATAAACCTCTTCGCTTGCCTATCCACCGAGGCAAACGATGTTAGGTGGAATATCTAATATAACAAGCAAAGTTTAGTGAAAGTTAAGATCTTTGTGAATGTTGTATGTGCGTAAACACGTGAAAAATGTCCACAAGTTATCAAAGCGCACTTCTTTCCTCCTTAATCTGTCATGTACCAAACCCATAAATGAGATAATAAAATATAACCTTTGTAGATCCTTTCAAAGAGTATATATCCTTCTAAAGATTATTTAATAAGAACCATATATAAGAGATATATATAGGAGATATCCATAGATAAGAGTGCTAAGAACAATTCTTTTTTAACGTTATTTATAAGATAACATATATTACAAAAGATAAAATTTTATTAGAATTAAATTCGTTACTAAATTATGCTTTTTCATACATAGATAAGTCTGTGTCCTCAGATCTGACTACTCTACGCCTCTCAACAATGAGGATCACACACTTATCCGTTCTCAGTTCCATTATAACAGAATTGCTAAGATTACAAGCGATGCTTAGCAATTCCACAAGATGGGAGCGACTGGAGGCGAATAACTAGAGGTCATTCATTTAGAAAAGGTTGGTCACTTTTGTACCTCGTTTCCGAAGCTAAAATCCACTCCTGGAGCTCTCTAGTAATGTACTGAGAGGGTTCAAAGAGAGACAGAACCAGATTGGACTCAGACAATCGCCCTGGAACACACCCCCTCTTCTCTCCTTATGCGGCTTTCCGCAGCCGTCATCCGCTCGGCCATATGACAAAGGATCGTACTCCACTGTCCCATACGCTGCTCGAGGAAGTCTATAACTATACAGTCAATCTTGAACAGCTCGAGGACCCTTGTATGGGTATGGGTGGTATGGGTTTTTACCCATATATGAGTAATCGAGTCGAATGTCTTTCTGTCGTCCATCCAGGTGATGGAGAAGATCCGTCGGTTGTGTTTCACCACTTTGCCAATGACCGCGTCATTAAAAAGTGGTTCCTTGGTTTTACGACCACCGCCCAGTCATTCGTTTTGAGCGCTCGACATCAACTGATTTGAGTCCGGGTGATAAGTGATTCTCGCGCTCAAAATGGATGTAAGTGTCTTGTCGGTCGGTATATAGTCGGTAGACACGTGATGGCGCGATATTTGCTCGGGTCTGTGGTACCCTGGTACTTAGGAAACAAATGAGTCATCCCAGTAGTGAAGAGGCTAGGGAGCGATCGCTGTTCAAGAGCCTCTTGAAATTGTCGGGCGAGCACAGCGTGGCACACCACGAACCTCTTCAACTAATAGTGAAGCAGCCCGTAGAGTACTGGTCTTTTCCAATTCGGGGCCCTACGGATCGCCTAAGGTACGCCATCCGGCGTTATGATGACGGGGTCCATGGGCGTAATGCGAGTATTACACTGAGTCGCCACAACTTCCGTCCAAGGGCCCTCGCTGTGGTTTACGGGCTCTGACTACAGGCCACGCCAGAATGCGACAGTGTCGGCCTGATTCGGTGCTGGGTCCGTTTCGCTTACCATTGGTCGTTCCAATTTTTTTTTACGTGGCTTTTATATACATAAGGTGTGGAATCGAATACAAAAATTTGACTAAATGTAAAGTTAATGCTAAATTTATGGAATAAAATATAAACTTTTCGAGACAATTCAAGTTTCCAGGCAAAGGGACGCAATTTTTAAGTTAACATGAATACACACAAATCGCTCCGGAAGGTTTTCCGGCAGCTGTCGAGTACATTTTGCAGATGTGTAGGCCACCCAAACAATCCTAAGTTTTGTTAGGATAGCACGAATTCCGTCCAATCTATGACCACCATTAATCTTTACAACAAAAGTAATGAGTTCGTGGTTTTAATCGAATTGAAATCAGATTCTCGAATTCGTTGTGTCCGCTGTTTCCGTTAGCTGCCGGAAATATAACACTCAAGCAAGCATAATGCGTCGAATGAGGTTGATGAACTAGACTACTATAACTAGAAAAATCACCAATTTACCCCGAAAAATTTAATTCGCAGAATAAATTACGCATAAGACGTTTAATGGGGAACCCTTCGAAGCTAAATCTAACCAAATGCGAAGAACTGGCCTTGTTCAGTACAAACTACGTTCAGGGTGGTCAGCTTTGTCGAAGTTAAAATCCTTTAGTATTAAAAATGAAATTGCTACTAAAATTCAAGTAACCACTATGACTTTTCATAAATGAAATTGCCACGATAATCCTATACGCTTTGTTAATTTAATTAAATCTTGAGATAATTATATTTCGGTCATGATTGCGGAATATTTTCTCTATCATTTCGCAACGTAGAATGAAAAACAAACCAACTATGACTCTTTTTATTAATAATTTTATATAATGCTGACAATTTTTGCACACGAGCCAATAAATTATATTTATTGCAGCAATGCGGTTAAACATTCTGCACCAATTGTTTATTTCAATGAAATATACGACAATACGAAAATAAACAAACAATTTATATCACAAAATAGCAAATGTTAAACTTTTTCGTTTTAAATTTCGTTATACCAAATACTTACTAATAGCGTTAATATAGCTATTAGCCAGAAATTTTGTTTTATATTTCATTATACCAAATACTTACTAAGAGCTGTAATAAATCTATGTATGACCATCGTAAAATGAAGAAAAAATACTCAGGGAACAAGAAAGGCGGATGTCACAGCTTTGCAGACTCTATTAAAACTCTACACCTAGTAATGAGAGGTTCTTGAACGAGTCTAGATGTTTGTCCTTGAGCAATTTTCGTTTAACTACCTTCAAAATACAGGATAAAATTCTTGTCATAATATTTAAGAAAATACATTAAATTTAAAACAGGTCATATGTGGTACGGTATTATTTCATTTTTACATTTTAAAGAAACGCTGCAGTTGTAATAGTTGTAGCATAACTGGGTCGGTTTTACCGAGGTAGGACCAAGCTCTCACAGAATACCAGCGTGAAATAGCAGCTGTGTTTCGTATGGTGAGTACAGAGAACCGGAGACCCTTACTACTGGAAACGAGGCATTCAATCTTAGTACTTAGGAGTGGTAACGCATCTGTATTTTGACTCTTAATCAAGGATTAATGGACCTCTATGGATGTCTATGGACCACTGCATCCACCTAACACCATGCCAACTGTGTGCTCGTTTGTCACCCTTATTGTATAAAAAAAAACTCCTCGCATTTTGGTCGGTTTTAGTCGCGTTTTGCTTGGCCTTGTATTAGAATGGCTTTCATTATCAGATTTTGTAATTAGTAACACGAATGTATTAGTTATATTTTGGGAGTAACGGTGCTGATGGCGGTAATAGCTATAGTTACGGCCGCTGCTGAGCGTAGGCCTCCCGCATAACTTGCTTCATAGGAGAAATTCCCCATATTTGCCACACTTAAGAGGGGGGTCGACAACAACAGTTTTTTTTATTTTTAGTCGTTATGAGGAAGACGATACGACCGACGACCGATATGTCCTGGGGACCTTCAAGAAAAGAGCTTACTCCTTTCTAAAGGGCCGGCAAGGCAGCTGCAATTTCCCTGGTGTTGCGGTTGTTCATGGGCTGCGGTAGTACTAGTACTTAATATCAGGTGAACTGTATGCTCTATTACCCCCTCTTCTATAAATAAAAAAGACGTTGATGCCCATCTTCTGGTTTGTTCCGTCGACTCTTACAATACCCACGGGACGATATAGGATAGTGGATATTCAGTACAGCAGCCCTATTTTGTTTTGAGATTGTCATATTAAAAATAGCCTTGGAAATACGGCTCTTATTATTCTACTCTTTATTCCGTCACGAAACCACAAGCAGAAAACCAAAGTCAAAATATTTTATTCAAAATTGGCCTTTACAAAGAAATTGTTTAAGAGTCAAAAAGCCATAGTACCGGTTGGTTTTCCAACTGTCAGATTGTTACTTATTAGTATATAGCGGTTACTTCAGTCCTAGAGCCGTGGTAGCTCAGATGGTTAACACTCGCGGTAAATATAACAGAACGCGAGTAACCCGGGTTCGATCCCCGCCGGCACCAATGAAATTGTTAATTGCAATTTTA
>DWHP01003956.1:0-12951 GCA_018247895.1 Parnassius honrathi
AGCAGCGCAAACAATTGGAGACACCATTGTTTTAAATTCCAAAGTACGTATAAGGCAACGTTTGCAATTACATCGGAGTATGATCGGACACGGTGTGATTCACTCCCAATTTTAAGATAACTTGTACAATATGTTATAGTACGAATGCAAGTAAAATGTACCTTAAAACATATTTTTTTTAAATAGTATCGTCGTTCATAGTTATATTACATACATCCAATAACACACTGGCTTTTAAAAGATTAACGTTGTTTGAAATATTATGATGTTAATTAATAATTATATGGTATACAAAAAAATCGCTCAAGCAGCTATCAAGTTTATACATATAAAAAACATTAATTTATTTAAATATTGAAAACAGAGCAATTTTAATTTATTATAATATAACTTTAAGATTCATTGTCTTTAGAAAAGAAAGAAAAAAAAAACAACATTAGCGAACTGTTTGTTGACCTTTGTCAAAATTGCATACAAATAAATGAAACATACTACCGAAAACAGAAACAACGGTATCTATGTTTGATGTGTTACACCACAAAATATGAAAAAAAAAATATTGACATGGTAAATTTAAGTATGTAAATATGTAATATGTCTTATTATTTCATTTTTTATAATAATTCATGGTAGTAAAATGAATATAAAAAATAACAGAATAAAAGTAAATATAAAATTGTCTTTTCCCTTAATATAAACATGCCAGACAGAAGTGCTTACGTAACTTAATTTATAATATTGTATTATGGTTGCATTTTTTTTTAGAAATAATAATAGAAATGTTATAAAAAACAATTGTTTCGTGAATGATGTGTTAAATGCTTTCAATTTGAACGTAGGTATATTAAATACAGAATATTTAATACTTAACTTTAAAGAAAATAAACTAGCAAAAAGAACATAAAAACAAATTTATATTGATAGATATATTCCGTAATTCATACAAGTATTAAATAGAATTTAAATCACACAGGTGCGAAGTTACCTCTTAGTTTCTTTTCTCTGTTCTTTCTTTCTTGGTTCTTCTGGGTGATGCTCGCTAAAATACAAGTGCTTCTTCCCCTTTTCAATTAGTCTGCCAGTTTTAATTTTTCAGTGAGCTTCTAAAAAAATAGTATTGTGGTCTCTTCTCATATTTTTTATATTATAGTTTTCTTGTCTTGTCTAGTATTGAGTCAATTTGTTATTGAAATAAATTATTTCTGCATTGTTACCGTTATACTCCAAGTCCTGTTTAATGAAATGCAGAATGACTATATAATGTCTCACTTTTTAGATTTGTTCAGGGATCCCCTTATTATCTTGTATTGTTGTCGATTGCTAAGCCATTTTATTACTTTTTTTTCCATAATTCTTGTACGTACTTTGTTTTCTTACTATTTTGGACCTTTAGCTAGCTTTATTTCTATCTACTCACTCATATATTTGTTTATTTATTAGATACCGGGAATCGGAGTTTTAATTCACTTCATTTATAGTTAATTTGATGATATTTATCATGCGGGTACTTTATACATACTTAAGGGCCCCCCATTTACTTGGGTATTATAATTATTTCATTTTATTGGTACATAAACTTTTTTTTCCCTACTATATCAAGGTAAAAGTGTACCTTGGGTTGTGCGCACAACCTTGAGGTCTACGTTTTTAAGCCACTTTTAAAAGGACTCCAACAATTGTCACAGAGGAAAACTAAGTTCGCACCATGATCCAACGAAGGATGTGACCTCAATGTACCATTATTAAGGGTAACAAATTTAAGACTTCTCTGGTCCCTAACAGTACTAATATGAGTAAACTCGTGTACATCACATGTACTGAAGGTATTGTTCCCTAGTACCCGTTACACCCGATCTTATCATCCTATCACGGAAGCATACCCTGCTTGAGGACTATATGCTTTACTGGTGATGGACGTTCCCGTATCTCTCCTTTACTTATTTGTCAATGTCATATTTCCTTTTATTTTTATTATTGCCATAAATATTTATTCCTTCTTTATTTCTTCATTACCTTGTTCTTTATTTATATACTTTCGTGCTTCACTCCCATATACTAGCTTGCACTGTTCTCGCTCATTTCAACTCGTACAGTTTAAGCATCATCAATATTTGGGTGATCAGTCCAATATTGACGAAACTTAGTAACTAAATCATTCGTATTCCCACTTTTTAACATTCCTTCCTTTCATTCCTCACACCTTTTAAATACCTCCTTGCTATTTTTTGTGCAAAATGGATAGTATTTTTTCAGTCAAAGTTTAACTCAGTTAAGTAACATTACTATTTTATTAAAACTCTCTTAAGCCGGCGACGTACATACTTTATAATAGAATAGCATTTTTCTAGTCAGTTTCCCTTTCCATTATTATTACGATATGTACCCTATCTAAGGATATGTCGGTGTTATGTACCTACCTATATGTGTTATTGTTATTCTTCATTAGGAGAACTCTTATATGATAACGACCTATTTAGTAATAAATAGTATTTTTTAATTACACGTCAAATGTTTTTTATATTACTTCATATAAAATTTGAGATAAGATTGAGATTATTTGACATAAACTCAGAAACAAATTAATGATTATATCAAGTATATAATATTGAACTATAATAATAATCTTACGTTGGTGTCTACTCTGACGCTGTTACATAATTAATTAGTTACCAAATAAATTGAATAACATTGAAAATTTATACGTTGCCAAAATTTCGATAAATATTGTTTTCGATGTATATTCGAATATGTAGAACTAATTACTGCACAACCATATTGTTGCAAAACAAAGATTATTATTATTATTATTTACAAGTAGTTATTTACCTATTAATTGTTGCGGTATAATACATAATTTTAAATTTTTCTATTAATTTTACTAATCTTTTTCCTACTTTTTAGTGAATGATTTAAAAATTTTCTTTTCCCAGTTCTGTGTATAACATTATATAAGTAATAATAATATAATTTGACAATAGACATCGACACTATTATATAATTGAACTTACATTCAGCGCTTTCGAGATGTCTTGTACCTTCTACGGAACTTGGCTAGTCGTTCGTTGTACCCCTGACTTCTTTCTGCTGCTCTGGCACTCGAAGATGTTGTTAGCTCACCGATGTGGTTGGGCCTGGACTTCCTCGTACTCGTCTGTTTTCTTACATTTTTATTTTTCGTAAAATTGGTTTTCGCCTCTTGAAGGAATTTTGATTAAGGGTTCTATAAGACAGGAATTTCTGTATCTTGAAATCTTCTTTCTTGAAACTTGTCAATCTTGATTTAATAGCAGTGTTACTAGAGCGTCTTGTTTAATTTATTTTTCTGATCTTTTCTTTATCTTTTCTATAACATTTTTCTTTAAGTATATTATCGGCTTCGATTTCTCAAAAAAAAATGTAGTCTCTTCTTATATCCATATTTAAACATTTATTTGTCACGTCCGGTATTATGTTCATTTTATTATTATATTATTTTCATATATTTATTTTGATGTATTTATTTTATCACTAAATTACTTTGTCTTCTAAGCAGGGCCCGGCGGTGCGCTTGCATTGTAGCAGCGCACCGCCTGGCAGGGTCGCCATGTAATACAGGAAGGATGTCAATGAAGAAGACGTGTGGTTATTACTACGACTTTAATTAGACTGCTCTTATTCTACCTTAACACTAAAGTATATTAACGTGGGAGCACTACACTACAGCATCTTCCCAAAAGACTAAAGATAAAAAACTGCGAAACTGCTCGCCAAGCATGGCAACTATGGCAAATACCCCTAGTTTAGCGTTAGACTTTAATAAAAATAAATAAAATATTTTTTTTATTCAATATAGATTACAACTAATTCTTATTGAAAGTCAATATTTTACGTTACCGTAATCAGCTGTAACGGTAAACAAAGCACCCGCGTGTTAGGTGCACTCTACAACTGATGCAGGCAGCTTCACAAGAGCTACGCCACGGCGTCGCGCCGCATTTCAGCACATTCCATCGCAGCCTACAGGGACTCGGGCTCGAATAATTAGACCTAAGTTGTAACTCATATTACAATGCCGTTTAATAAATAATTTTTGTATTTTATTTTTAAATACTTATTTATCTCTCTCGGGGTGATAATTCATGGGACAAAAAGAGGTGTCGGATTCTCTTACAATGCCACCCGGCGCAAATTGTTCTCACCGGCAACATACTAGTGTAATAATGGATTGAAAATGTTAATATTTGCGCTTATTGTCGCTTGCTGGTACTCCAATGTTAATTTCATAAGTAAAGTCAAACACTCTACTCACTCTTATGCTCTTATGACTCAAATGCTTTTTTCAATATTTCTTTTTACAAAAATATTTTAAAATAAACAATAACAAGAACAACTTAACAATAGAAGGATAAAACTACATCTTATTTCCTAGCATACATTTTTACATAACTATAATTCTAAGTAAAATTAATATATCTGTGCCAAACAAATTACTGTGCTTTAAGATTTACAAGCTGTTCAAAGAACGTTTCTATAAAAGTTATTAAGGTCGCAACTCTTCACTTTTTTATTGGAGAGGGGGCAAACGAGCATACGGCTGTTATACGGCATACCTGATAGTAAGTGATTATCGCCGCCCATGAACAATGCAAGACCAGCGGAATTGCAGATGCGTTGCCGGCCTTTTAACTCTTTTCTTGAAGTTCCCCAAGTCGTATCGGTCCGGAAAAATCTCTGGTAGTAGACCATTCCATAAGGAAGTTGTGCGAGTAAAAAACTTCTATTGAACCGCAAAGCGGTGGACAGCCAGACATCCAGATGGTATGGATGGTATCGCTAGTTTTGTCGCAATGTGCGATGGTGAATTTGTGCGGCTGAAATTAGCTCGAACAATTTCACAGAGCACTCCCTGTGGTGAATGCGATAAAATACGCAAAGAGATTCAACATCTCTTCGCAGTGCCTGTGAGTCAAGCCGATCGGAAAGAACTCAGTCGTCGGCAATTCTAACAGCTCTGCGCTAGATGCAGTCAAATGGAAGGAGCTGGCACTGGGGAGTCCCAGCCTAGAGATGGTAACAGTATTCCATGTGCGCCTTGTAAAGTTACAGGCGGTATGCCGGCATGAAATACTATCCCGCTCTGCTGAGCACGCCAAGCTTCTTAGAGGCCAATTTGGCCTTCCCTCCCAAGTGACCACGAAACTGCACGTCACTCGATATGTCGACGCCGAGGATTCCAATAAAATTATTTAAAATTAATAACATAATATTACGAGACATTTCTCCCGAGGACTAACATGAAATGCCTCGTTTTCACTAAAATGGGTCTCCGGTCTCTACACTCGCTACACGAAACACAACAGCATTATGCTGCTATTTCATGCTGGTACTCAGTAAGAACATGATCGTCCTCCAGTTGAGCCGATCCATTCGTACTACCACCATAATACAGCTGCAACGGAATTCTACCATGTATAGAAACTTAAACGTCATTGTTTAAACTGACTTAAATTTATCTCTAAAATTAAAAACTGTGACGCAAAATATCTAGTAAAAATATTAAATGACCGTCGCTGGTATTTTATCTTGCTTCTGGCACGTGAGTAGATAATCGGAATTTATCTACTCATGTGCTTCTGGCATTGATCATCAGACGCGCACGCAAGGAAGCAGGCAGTCTGCTTCCATGCGTGCTCTTCAACCTCAAATGATTGATAAGAATTCTGGTGAATAACACAAGACTAATTATTTGAGGAAAAACAACTAACGTTCTTAACATTATACCTGAGGAGAGCTATTAAAATTTTAGTTTTAAATTTTTTTAATAGTATGCAAAACATTGACCAATTAAAGTATTGAGAAGCACACTCGATAGTGTGCTTACATTATAACCACGATGGATGGGGATAAGACTAATTAATTGTAATTCGCTGCTTTGCCATTTTAGACGTTATTTATTGGTCATAAAGCCATAAACGTAACACAAAGCTCCGGTCTGCTGCGTTTACTAAGTAAACAAAGCTTTTTAGATTAAGTGGAACCATATTATGTTCTTTATTTAGGGACATTCTCGATAAATATCGAAAATACTCGTACTAACGTTTTATTAACTAATTTGGCTCCGTAAGTATTGCTCAAGAGGAAAATTCTAAAAAAATTTGTATGAAAAGTGTGTGTGAGGTAGTCTCATACCATTAAATAAATTAATACTATGTACAATACTATTAAATAAATAAAAAGAACATAATAAAGTTGGCGCATGATCTTGTTTCTTTTACCGCCACGTTTTAAAAGTGATTGTAAGCGCAACTTCTGATCATGTGGTCCCAGGTTGGACCAAAATCAGCTATTGGGTTTTGTAGGCAAGAAATTCGAAGTAGCAGTTCGGAGTTTCACCCCTGTACCTTGCAAAGCAAGTAAGGCCGTTGGTCCTGCGACTGATCGCGTTTACATATTAATTCTTAGTCGAGGATAAAGGTAGATGTCAATGGGACTCAGCATTCAGTTACCAACAAGTGAACTGTGTGCTCGTTTGTCACTTTTAGTTCTAAAGAGCAGAATGTCTATCACACTGCATTACAACGAATACAAATTTGTGTTTACGCCTAAATGTAGCAAATGGCAATATCAACATAATTACCAAAATAATGATATTTTGCATACCGATATTAATGTTAGTGGAATCGTTTCTAAAACTACTACTGCTGGGACACCCTAGTTAGATCCCGGCAACTGTTTCCAATTGATAGAAAGAAGGAAGCACGAATACAGCTAGTCTAATGTTCTTTTATCATTGAGAATATCTCGATTAGCCTACCAGAATACGCTCGCAAAATATTCACAATAGATCTCAAAAACAGTTACCATGGTAAATAAATAAATAAATACTTATCAAGTTTAAGCAAATAAATACTTGAAAGAAAAGTAATTTTATGTCAAGAATGTGAAGCACCGACACTCCGGGAAGTCTGTAGTATGTCAACATGTTTAGGATCGTCCCAATCAATATATCAGATTTCATAGACCACAAGTCCGATTCCCACCAAGGACGATTCACGAGGCTATCGAAACTAATCCTAATTTCAATAGAGATTAGGTTTTTAAGTTAAGTTTAATCATTGGAAAGTTGGGTGTTTCCATCAGCTTGTTAGTCAGTCCGCATTTATAATTAATAAAATTAAATCCAAACCCAAGCGTAATACTGCAAGACTTAAAGATACTGTAAGCTAGTTCTGCGTAGATCGGACCAAAAATCAATATTTAAAATTTGAAGTTACCCTTCGTTAACTATGACATGAGACATCAAACACCTCAGCCCCCCCCCCGTGACCATGGGCGCTGGAAAGTGCCAGAAATTTCGGGAACCAAAAGTTAAAATTAAACGCTTTAGGATCGGTAAAGTTAATTTTATTCCTGTTTAGTATTCGCATAAATATAGGAAATCATTAAATAAATACTTGAATAAGAAAAATGGTTGGAATGAAATGGAAAATGGCGTTATGCATGCGTACATTACTGTACTATACAATGAATACGGTCGAAAACGCAAGTCCTTTCAGAAACTGTTGGTGGAAACAATGTTATAAAACGGCGAGTATCTACATTTAGCAGTACAATGGAGGCAGATAACCGTCTCACCCCATTACACCGGCACGAAACTACACTGCCCGTGATTGTAGCTCTAATTCC
This sequence comes from Parnassius honrathi, assembly GCA_018247895.1. Lineage (NCBI taxonomy): Eukaryota > Metazoa > Arthropoda > Insecta > Lepidoptera > Papilionidae > Parnassius > Parnassius honrathi. The sequence goes on from DWHP01003956.1 coordinate 7,666, forward strand.
AGTAGGTATATGTTACTTACCTATTTGCGTACGAAATAGCGATGGGTTCCCCACTTCTCTGTTAATATAGTCGAAGAAGGCATAGCTACCACATGCGCCATATGATCAGGTGCTGCTGGTCTGCTCAGGCTCGCTTTGCACTGTCAACTCCGAATTTTAACAGATTTTTTTGAAGTGAAAACTTCTTTAGCGGCGTTGTACACTTTTTCTGTAATGGGTAAAAAATGTTAAAGTCGCGTCAGGTCACGTGTCCTGATCGAAAATTCGTAAGACGGATGAAGATGGGCGCAGCGTAGGAGAGGAAGTATCTCCCTCTCTTTCTACGGTGCGGCGAAAATGTATGCATGCGCTTGATTTCTGAGAGATAAACTTTTTAATGTAATATAAATTATCATTTTATAATAAATAAATATTGTATTCTACCACATAAATGCATACACATAAATGCGATGTTACTTTTATACTGATAATTAAAGCAATTCGTGCAAAATTATTCCCTAACCATTCCAAAATATCAAAAATACACAACGTTAATATTCAAGTTTTCACTCCTGCCGGCACTCCCGGAGTGCAACACGTCGTTTCATTTTAATCTTATTTCTCTGACATGCAGGTTTCCTCACGATGTTTTCCTTAACCGCCGAGCACGTGGTTAATCAGCAAAATTGCAATTGACAATTTAACTGGTGCCGTCGGGGTTCGAATCCGAGTGACTCGCGTACTGTGAAATTAACAGCGAGTGCTTTCTAAATCACAAAAATCTTTATTGCGCTCCAAATAATTAGTACAAAGGCGAGCTTAAAGTCGGAAAGGTGTTCTCTGCCTTTGGTAGTGTGGTCAGAGCTATGGGCGCAACAAAAATAATAAAATTCGCTTATCTTAACCTTTGTTATTTGAAATTTACAAATATTGACGTATATTTTGTGCGTACAATGGATAAATGAATCGCTTATGATGAATATGCTTTGGCGCACAATAAATGTACGCGTTTTTTTGGAATAAGGTGATTAACGAGCACAAAGTCCACCTGATGGTAAGTGGATACTGTGGCCCATAGACATTCACATCTTTTCTAGTTTAAATATAAAAATGCAGATGCTTTGTGTCCCCTGAGGACTAAGATGGAATGCCTTAATTCCAGTAAACGGGGTCTCCGGTTATCTACAACTCACGAATACGAAGCAGCAGCATTTCAATGCTATTTTACGATAATTTTCTGCAAAAGCGTGCAGCCGTAGCGGTGTAGGTGTTTAGTTCATTAATACTTCTTTTTCACCATTTTATAAATCTACTACTATATATAAAGCTATTTCAATTTAGCAAAGAAAAGCAAATTGTAAAATTAACCTTTATTCACAACGCTGGGCACGTAGCTTGGTGAGCAAAAAGCCAGAGATTTTCAGTCAGTTAGTCATAGACAAAAAGCAAGTTCCTAGTGCCTAAACACCATAATTTGTGACGAGGACTTTTTCATTTGGGGCTTAATTTTTTATTGGCTCAGATGCTGTAGTTCCTACTTATATCAATCATAAAACCTAAACCAAAAACAAACAGTTATTTAATATTTATATACTATAAATAAGTACCTATATTGTAATGAAATTAATAATCAAATGAACCTACCTTGTATGTGAAGTTCGATTGTGCATCGTTCGAGGTACGATAAATTCATTCATAGACAAGATTCCTCTAAAAATGTGAAATAAATATATAATTATCTCTAAACTTTAATGAGAATGGCAATGGCGAAGCATGGTGTCGCCCTACTACAAATCACAATAATAATGTAATCCGAACAACGATGCATTAAACACAATAAGGTGGCACGATCTTTTTCTCTAAAAGCCAACCTCTACGACATGCAATGATTACCAATAAATTAACAAACAAATTTATTTTTAATCTCGTTTATAAACCTGTATGATTTATAGGGAATGAATTTTCAGCCTTCTTTTATTCATGGTCAAGAAGAAGTCTTCAAGAAGTAAGTTTTCCATATCACTTGTGTTAGTAGAGCGTGTTTAGTATTTATTTTAAAAACTGTCTTCTGCTGTTACTGGCCTTGATGGCTTTTGTGATTATTGGTGTCTTTTAACACACCTAGTGTTTATGTTGTAACCATTTTATAGAACACTTGTCGTGAAGCGACAATTAAAAGCCGGAGATCAGCAACATCACTAACGAGATGTGTCTGAAATAATATAAAAAGTGAAGATTAACCAACGAGAATTCGAGGTCCTAAAACAAGATGTGTTGAAGAACACTGGATTACCAAACAAACAAACAAATTAAAAGAAAAATAATAATGTGAAAATGATGATGATATTTATACATATATACAAATTAACAGTTAATAAAGGTTAAGAAAATTTATGATTTTATATCTTTGATGTGCCACTTGCCTCTAACTCCATTTGGGTCTTCAAGCACATAGACTAGTGGTGACAGTTTAGCTATCACTCTGCACTTGATGAACTTAGGGGCAAGTTTAGCATTAAAGTATGCGCCGGCATTGCTTAAAACATGGTTTTTACGCCAAACAGTGTCTCCCACATTAAATTCTTTAAAAGACCGGCGAAGATCATAGCGAGCGCTATTTTTAGCGTGAGCTATGTGAAGTTTAGTTTGAACTTTGTGAAAGATAGATGAGAGGAGACCAGCATTAGACGCGTAAATATCACGAGGCATAAATATCAATTCCTCGAGGTTCTGAGTTGGAGTATAGAAGGAACCACAAGGTATTGTTTCCCTACCAAAGACTAAAAAGTTTGGAGTAAAGCCAGTAGCTACATTTGTAGCGCTGTTCATTGCGTACTGAATCTTAGCAAGATGGTTGTCCCAGGATCTATGATCGTCTCCTACTAGAGATGCTAGAGCTGTAATAATTGTACTATTAAACTTCTCCGTAGGATTAACCTGAGGACAATATAAAGCTGTGTGAAAAATACAAGGAACGTTATAAGAATTTAAGAATGAATGGAATTCTCGCGACTGAAATTGAACAGCGTTGTCCATTATAATAGTTTGGGGAATGCCATGAACTAGAAAAACTGAATTCTCCAAAACATTAATAATATTAGCTGAAGTAGCACGTTTAAGGGGAAAAATCATAGTATATTTAGTAAAATTACAGTTAATTACTAGAATATACTGATTTCGACTTCGAGTCATAGGCAATGGACCCATAAGATCTAAGGATATAGTTTGAAAAGGTCTGGAGCAAAGTTTGGGTTTACCCATTAGACCATAGGGAGAATGATTAGGGTGTTTGTAGGTTAAGCAGGTTTCACAAGTCGAGATTAATTTGGCAATGTCCTTAAACATACCAGGCCAATAGTATTTTAAAGATATTTTCTTGAATGTCTTGAAGATACCAAGATGGAGTTCTGAAGGGGAACCATGGTTAACTTCAATAAGTGCCTGTCTATCTTGAGGTAGTGGAACTTCTTTCCAAATAAAGTCATCGTTTAGACGATCAGGAGAATGGATGCAGCGGTAAAGTTTGTTATCCCTGATAGTGTAATTGGGATATGCGTCTGGGTTGTTGGAGCATCCGAGAAAAATCTTGTTGTAGTGCTCAAGTTTACGATCAGGTGGTTCTTCAATCGTAATAGGATGTACGCCTTGAGGTGAAGTTTCTCGTGTATCAGGACGTTCTTGATTCTTATGTCTTGATAATAAATCTGGAACAACGTTATCCTTTCCTTTTTTATGTTTCAGGACAAAGTTAAAGCATGATAAGCGTAAAGTCCAGCGAGCAAGTCTTCCTGATGGATTCGATAAGTTCTGAAACCATTTAAGTGCAGCATGGTCAGTATATATTGTAAATTCTTTACCATTGTCTAGGTAACATCGCCAATGTTCTAACGCAGTTATTACAGCCAATGTTTCTCTTTCAGTAGTTGAGTAGTTCTGTTCATTTTTGTTTAGTGCTTTACTCATGTAAGCAATCACGACTTCTTTGTCATCTTGATGTTGAGTAAGCATTGCTCCTATGCCATAATTTGATGCATCACAATGTACAGAGAAGGGTAGTTCGAAGTTAGGGCAAGCAAGGACAGGAGCGGTTACCAAGGCTTCTTTAAGTTTCTGGAAAGCAGCTGCAGCTTGTGAATTCCATAAAAATTTAGGAGCGTTCTTCCCGGAACAGGTTAATTGGTTGAGTGGAGAGGCAATAGTGCTAAAGTTGGGAATGAATCTTCTGAACCAGCTGCAGGTGCCTATGAATCTTCGTACTTCTTTTCTGCAAGTAGGTATAGGATATTCTAAAATAGCTTTTATTTTATCTGGATCAGCACGTAGACCATACTCGTCCACTAGAAAACCAAGGTATTTCAGTTCTTTCTTGAAGAATTGACTCTTCTCAAAGTTAATAGTCAGATTAGCATATGAAAGTTTTTCATGAACTTTGATGAGAAGCGATATGTGTTCATCAAAAGTCTCGCTAATAATAACGATGTCATCTAGATAGCAAAATACCTTGTTCTCAAATTCAGGAGTAAAAAGCATATCCATTAATCTTTGTAGAGTTGCAGGTGAGTTAGTGAGACCAAAAGGCATTACCTTGAATCTAAACATACCTCTTCCAGGTACATAAAATGCAGTTTTATCTTTATCAGCAGGATTCAAAGGAATCTCCCAAAATGCTTTCGCAATGTCGATGCTTGATAAGTATTTGGCATTCTTCAGGTTGTCCAAAATTTCGCTTATTAGTGGCAGATTATAAGCATCACGACGTGTAACTGAGTTAAGCTTCCTGCTGTCTACGCAGAAACGCCATTCACCATTCTTCTTCGGAGTGATGAGGACTGGAGACAACCAAGGACTTTCGCATTGTTCAATGACGTTCCATCCCAGCATCTTGTCAACTTCATTAATTAACGCCTTTTGTTTTTCAGGAGACAGTCTGTAACATCTTTGTTTGATTGGAAGAGAATCACCAGTATCAATCTTGTGGGTGATTAAGTGTGTGCTTCCCAGGGTACCTTTTTCTTCAAAAGAAATTGTCTTGAAGCGTTGGATGATGTTATTAGCGATGTTCTTTTGGTTTGGAGTTAAATGCTCATAAGGTAAAACTTTAATATCTTTAGTTACGATAGCAGAGTATTTAGATTCTGTAAAGTTAAGAGAAGATAAAACACTAGGTAAAAGATTAAATTTTCTCCAAAAGTCAATACCTAGTATTAGCGAAGGAAATATTTCAGGGAAAACATAAGCTTTAATCAAATGAGTTTGATTATTGAAATGAACAGGTAAGTCAAAATAACCCAAGGAATTAACTTTTTG
>DWHP01003957.1:0-12951 GCA_018247895.1 Parnassius honrathi
ATCAGATCAGGGGATAAGCCGTACGTTGGAAGCTTAGCCAGAAGGCTAGCGTGCCATACTCTGTCAAAGGCCTTTGAGATATCAAGGGAAACGGCAAGCCCTCTTATGAGGAATTTTTCAATATAAGGGATAAATATTTCTTTAAATTTATATTCTAAAACGAAAAATGTGATATTGATTAACGTTATAATTCGTCAACCATAGTCAAAAGTTTACAAAAGCTCATAAAAACAGAAAGAATATATATCTAAGTACCTAAGCAATCTATTCCCCTTTTTTAACAATGCTTCATATTTTCGACCGTACCCTTGCCCTATTTACTTAAATCGATAATTATAATATTTAAACGAAACTAATTTTACGTTACGTACGTTTAATTTAATTTATTAATTCCGGACGCTACGGGTGCTTTACATGCACCGATCGTCATGAACACCACAGTAGTGTCACATGAGTAAGGAGTCGTGCTCGTAACGCAAGTTAAATTTTAATCTATGGTAACCGCGGTTAACTATGGACATTTGGACGTTGAACATCTCAGTCCCCCCCTCTCGTGACCATGGGTGCTGTAAAGTGCTAGAAACGTCGGGTATTTAAAAAGTAAAATATACGCGATAAAATCCGTAAAAACTAGTATTACTTAAATGTGCAGTGTTCGCGTAAATATAATAAATCATTAGTTATTACGGATTTATCTAGATCACTCTGGTGGTATAGTGGTATAGATGGGAGTATTATATATTCCCGAAGTTTCGAGCACTTTACATCACTAATGGTCACGGATGTATAGTGCTCGATAAAATCTGTACAAACTAGATTTAAATGTGTCAATCCAAGTCACAAGAATAATAAATTTGTGCGATTAACTTATAAAAATATGTCTCTCATTTAATGAGGTCTCCGATTCTCTACATCACCTTACGAAACACAGCAGCGGTAAGCTGCTATTTTACGCTAGTATTCTGTAGGAGTGTGGTCCTTTTCCGGTCGAGCCGACCCATTCGTGCTACAACTATACTCCTAATATTGCTGCAGCTCTACCACTTAAAAATTCTAACTTATCTAATAGTAAGCGGCTCCTGCAGTCCATAGGCATCTACAACCCCCTTCAAAAAATAAGGATATAGATGCGTTGTCACTTCTGAGGACTATGATGAATGCTCCACAGCCTGTAATTATTCTGGTTTTACCTTAAAGTCTGTCAGAATTGATACCACTTTCTTATTTATTCCCAGTACACCTGCAGCTGTATTTCAGTTTAGGTGGCAATAAAGTTACAGCCTATATTAGACCCACGGCTGGGCATAGGCTTCCTCTCACTTCTGAGAGTGTTTTTGGGCAAGGAGGTGTGCTGCCCCAATACGTGTTGGCGAACTTCACATGACTTCGAAATATTTTTTCTTATTTCCCAGACATGCAGGTTTCCTCACGATGTCTTCCTTTACCGCCAAGTACATGGTAAATCAGCACTTAAAATTGAAATTAACAATTTCGTTGGTTCCGGCGGGGATCGAACTCGGGTTGCTCGCGTACTGTGAAATTTACAGCGAGCGCTAACCATCTGAGCTACCACGGCTCTGATGGTTAGTGCTATATTGCTACGCAATAGAGTAAATATAAATATAAACATTACAATACATACATACATTCAAACACTCAGTGTCTCTCTACCCCTTTGTAGTTATGTCCTAGGCATTCGAATTCCAATTATCAATATATTTATACGTGGTAGAGCGACGCTGCAGCTATATTCTGGCTGTAGCATGAAAGGGTCGGCTCGACCGGGGAAGGACCACGCTCTCACAGAATACCAGCGTAAAATAGCAGCTTGTTGCTGCTGTGTTTCGTATGGTGAGTGTAGAGAACCGGTGACCCGTTTTACTGGAATCGAGGCGTTTCATCTTAATCCTCAGGGGTGACAATGCATCTGCATTTTGTTTCTTGTACAAGGTTAATTGTAGATGTCTATGTGCCTCAGCATCTACTTACCATCAGGTGGATTGTGTGCTCGTTTGTCACCCTTATTCTGTATTAAAAAAATCGCTTTACCATCTTGGCTGCATCACGTCGAGCATTGGCTTGGAGTAGTAACAATAATGATGATAATGTGTTTATGTATGTATTGCTTGTTTATTTATTTTACAATATTTAATGTATATTTATCATTTTCTTTATATATATGCAGCCTAACCAAATGAGAAGACGACATTGATACCCCGCAGATAATTTATCACAGATGATCATATTTCTTTAAGTAAACCAAACAGCTTGTGATTATACTGACTCTCTATACCCTACTGACTGGAACATAGACGCGTAAGAGCTATTATTTGGCAGCAGGAATATGTTAGAGGTTGTTAACTTCCCAGAAGTACTCCTAAGTAGCAAAGAAGTCTTACCTCCAAGACCTGACGCTGACATGTCCATGAGCTGTAGTAACCACTTGAGAGTAGCATCAAGTGGACTGCAAATTAGATTGTTACTTAAACGAAAAAGAATATGCGTGTAATTGTGTAGATACACAGGTAGGAAGTAAAGCTTCCTTGCGATATTTTATTCATCTTTTAATTATACCATACATGAGTAGTTAAATAATAGGATACTCAAGCAGTAACGAAGGTGAAACGTTACAAGAAAACATGACGTTTTTGTTTTTTAATTCCGTATTAAATTTCTCCACTACGTCGATAAAGAAGTTTCACTTCGAAAACTTTGTCGTATATATATGGTGTTTAATTTTAAAGTGTTTTGTTATAAAAAATTTTGCTTCTTACAGGTACATACGTGACCCGGCTTCCTCATAGGTACGTGTCTCAGTTAAAAGCGATGGCTATAAAGGGGAGTGTGGTTAAGTCGTAACACTGGCGTAACGTGTTGGTGACTACCGGCATCTGAATATATATAGCTTCTTGTTTGTAAGACGATCCTCTGTTTATGACTCAATAAATACCTGCTTAGATGCGAAGAAATTCCCAATACCATCAACACTTGCATTTTCTTCAACACTGCAATTTTCAAAAGTTACAGTTATTAACATCGTCTTTCCAAACTGATTTGACATCCTTTAAGATTTTGTTAATTGCAATTTTAAGGGTTCATCGACCAAGTGCTCGGTAGTGATTTTTTTTTAAAAGAAATCTTCATGTCCGAGTAATAAAATATTTCCGCTATGGTCTAATACCCCGACAACAGAAATGAGAGGCATGTGCCCACTTCTGGGATGAATATAGGCTGTGGCTTTTAAAATAAGTAAGTCTGGTTCTGTGTTCGAAACCGAAACAAAGTCCGTATTTACGATTCAAATATTGTTTGTGTGAATCGGCTAGCATTTCGTGTTTTCATACAATGCAAATATTTTCTTTTATATTAGGCTCTTAGTCGGTAAAATGGAAGAAATGTGAATTAGTACATTAGTACCTGTAAGGTAAGAGCCATGGTACCTCAGAGGCTAAGCGCTCGGTGCAAATTTCACGGTACGCGAGCAACCCGGGTTCAATCCCCGCTGCCATTAATTTCATTATTAGTTGTAATTTTATGTGCTGATTTAACACATGCACGGCGGTGAAGTAAATCATCCCGAAGAAACATGTGCATGTCTGAGAAATAAGAAAAAAATATTTTGAAGACGAGAAGTTCACCACCACGCATTGGGGTAGCGCAGCCAAAATTTCATTTCTCTAAAACTCTGTCAGAAATGTGAGGAAGCCTGTGCCTAGCTGTGGGACGTAATATATAGGCAGTAACTTTAACTATACCTTTAAGGCATGAGGCATTTCTTGCTTTGTGCCGTTCTTTGTGGAGGGTCTACTTTCAGTACTACCATACAATTATAGCCTTTTAAAATCCAATACTGAACCTAGGCCTTCCCCATGGATTGCCTCATATTTGCCATAGTTGGCATATCCGCCTATGCCAACTATGGCAAATATCCGCCATATTTGCCATAGTTGGCATAGGCGAATATTTGGCATAGTTGGCATAGGCGGATTTTTGCCATAGTTGGCATAGGCGGATATTTTTCCATAATTGCTTCGCCTTGTAAGCGGGTTAGCAACCGCAGTATTTTTATATTTAGTCGTTATTAGGAAGATGCTGCGGCCCATCTCCTGATTTGTTTCCCTCTGTCACCTCTTACGACACTCACGAGATGATAAGGGGCAGTGGATATTATTACACCGCACCAACACGATCATTCTTTACTTTCTGTACTATAGTACACTATTTACAGGTACTACCGTACTTTCAGTAGTCGACTTGTAAAGGGTTCACTTGCCCCTATGGTAGTTAGTTAATTCTATTTTAATAGCAACTTCATGCAGGTGCGTACTACGGCGTTAGTATAATACAAATACAAAAAGCTCTTTACTCACTTTAAGTTTCCTATTCGGCTACTTCGTTGGTTTAGTGTACTCATAGAATACTATAATACGTACATAATAGAAGTAAAAATGTCACTAACACGTCAATTCGCACGTATAAACGTCAACACGAGATGTGTTTTGACGTTACAAGCGTTTCTAAATTTTGCATGCAAATTATTTAGAAAATGCCTAATCGCACGCTATTAACAAATAAATATGTATTAAAACCCGTTTGTCAACACAGCGAATCGTGTTTGTAGTAGTGATTAACTGATAATACGACGTAATTGCTTGTATGTGTGCTCCCGGCGACGCCTTACCTCTTACAAAATAAGGTTGACAGCCATTCTATTGTGTATTATAGTATTCTACGAGTGTACTAGTGGATTAGAGGTCGTAAACACCTGCTGATCATGTGGTCTTTTCGAATCCGGGGTTGGACTAAAATCAGTAGTTTATTTTTTTCCTATCATAAAATTGTCAGTAGTTGAAAACACACTTGTGCACTATAAAATGTAACCTCGTCTTGGGCAACGCACACAAACTTACCCATATAGAATAATGAAGCAACAGGAATAGGACAATATGATCGTACTGCCCTAAATTTATTTATAAAATATCTATTAGCACAGAATAAACAAAAGTACGTATTAATTAAGTGTTTTCGGTTTGAAAAGTCGATGTTCTGCAAGTTGCAGAAATAAATAGATATGTTGTTTCTTTTCTTCCCTATCTCGATTCCACAATAATATGGCCGGTCAATTACAGTGTGTAAAAATTTGTCATCATAATTAAATAAAAAGGATTACATATGAAAAGTGACTGAATAATTGGAACATTGTAAAAAGAGTAGGAAGGCATTTACAATTATTAAAAGGTATTTAAAGGATTAAAAGTATTTATCAGGGGACAGATGATATGGAATTATTAATATTATTTAGACAAGATGGAGTGACGGCCTAGTAAGACATGCAGGAAGTCGATGGATGCAGGTGGCCAAGGACCGCCGTAACTGAAATTCGGTTTAGAGGACACTGTATGTATATAGTTTAAACCCAATGTTCTGTACCTGAGCTTTCACGACTTAGTGCAGTTGACGGCTATCCTAAAATTTTTCAATTTCTTTAGTTTACATGGGTGGTCTGAAAAGTGTCCGACCAAACAAAGACAAAAAGCATTTTTTCTTAAAGTTTATTTTATTTTTTTACATAGTCTCCTTGTTACTCTACACACTTCTTCCAGCGATGCTCTCATCTCTCGAACCCGTCCAAATAGTACTCGGCGTTTTTCTCTACAAAATAATTTTTTTACGATGGTGATTGCCTTCTCATTTGACGAAAATCTCTGTCTTTCGAGCGCAATTTTTAGATGAGGGAACAAAAAGAAGTCGCTTGGGGCTAGGTCCGGTGAATACGGCGGATAGCAAGCAGCTCAAACCGTAATTCGGAAATTTTGGATTTTCGCTGTGGAAACCGGTGAGGAGACGGCGCGTTGTTATGGTGAAACAGGATTTTCTTTTTCTGTAAATGTGGCCATTTTTCGCAATTTCTGCCTGCAGTGTCTTAAAGAATGATGCGTGCTCCTGAAATGGTTTTTAGTTTTTGAAGATAATCGATTAAAATAACTCCATGACCATACCAAAAACAGTCGCCACCACTTTCCCAGCCAAAAAACACTGATTTGACTGTATTTTTGTTTCTAACGTATAATGGTGTATCCAAATTTCATCTACGATAATTAATCGGCTTAGTAAACTCTGATTTATTACATCTAAAGTGCTCCAACAGAGCGTTGGAAATGTTCATTCGAACACGTTTTTGGTCCAACGTTCATCGTCTCCCAAGCTCTCATGACCACGTTTAAATTCAGTTGCCCAAAAATAACTGTGGTAAATGACGGTGCAGAGTTCCTATACGCGGAGTCTAACTTATCTTTGATTTGCGAAGGCGTATGCGGCGTGTCTTCCAATAACATAAATTTATTGACAACTCGATATTCATTTTTTTGCCATTCTCACAAAAACACTGACATCGACTCACTGAAACGACTGGCAAAAAACAACTAGGTGTCCAAAATGGCTAAAATTTTGGTGCATAGTTGTCAAAAGATGCACAACTACATTCACCTGCTTTTATTGACGAGTGATGCCATCTTCATGTTGAGGTCGGAAACTTTTCAGACCACCCTGGTATAGAGGCAAAGTGCAAATTCGTTATTCATTAATAACTGCAGATATTTATTCGCGGTGTTACTCCCAGACGAATATTTTGAAATATTACATTTTGAATGCTAATTTATTCACGATTCTCAAATAAATCTATAACTAAGTGTATTCTCCGAGGGGTCATAATTGTTTTTTATATAAGTATGAATGTATTATTTGACTTCCAAACTCCTGTTCATTAGATGAACTTTATGTGCCATGTCCATTAATAATCCACCACTTTGACGGCTCTTGGCGTAGTGGCTTAGCAATGAGTTGCTGCGCTGAGGGCCTCGTGTACGAATCCCGTACGAAACAAATATTTTTATGGCCAACAGACAATATTTTAAGAATTAGATATTTATTTTTGTGCAATTTACGTATGTAAAATGCCTTCACGATACAGGGGAAATTCCTTTTGTAGGGGAACATTTTTAGCAAAATTTAGTAAAATTTAAAAAAAAAATTACAACGGACAAAATAAAATGAGAACTTAGTCGAAGTCAATTAAATACGCCTTATTAAAGATAATTCATTGTCTCAAAGACTACTGGTCAGATTTTGATCAAATTTATATGGGATCACATGAAAAACACCAGCTTTCAAGTAAAAAAAGAAACGTCAAAATCAGTTCACCTAGGAAAAAGTTCTGAGATAGCACCCGTGAAAAATACAATCGAATTGAGAACTACCTCCTTTTTTTAAAATCGGTTGAAAAGAAGAAATATTTCTAGACATGCGCCTCTTTTATATTTTTAAGATTGTTTATAGCAGGAATTGTTGTAATCGCTATGTTTGGATCACACTGTTTTTTTTTATAGAATAAGGATGACAAACGAGCACACAGTCCACCTGATGGTAATTGGATGTTGCGGCCCATAGTCATCTACATTTATCTTCGATTAAGAATCAAAACACAGATACATTGTCACCCCTGAGGACTATGGAATTCCTCGTTTCCAGTAAAATATCCTTCGAATCTCTAAACTCACCATACGAAACAAAGCAGTGTTAAGCTGCTATTTTACGCTGGTTTTCTGTGAGAGCATGGTCCTTCCTCAGTTTAGCCGACCCATTCGTGCTACAACGATAATACGGGTGCAGCGTGGCTCTACCACGTATGAAAGCTATCGACCGGAGTGCAGCACTACGGCTCTTATAAAACTTCTTGTCTACCTTGGAATCCGTTTGGGTATTTTCGTACCTCTTTCTGCCACAAAATATCAGTGCTTACACTGCTGTGTTCAGGTCTGAAGGGTATAAAGAGTAATTATAGTTAGAGGGTATAAGGCATTCCATCTTAGTGCACAGAGGTGACAAAACATCCGCGCCTTCTTCGTTTGCAGGTTGCAGGTGTTCCTGCGCTACAGTGGGCACTTACCATCAGGTGGACTGTAAGTCTATTTGTCATTTATGAGTTTTATATTATAAGAAAACTGTTCGTTGGTCTAGTGATTGTAGTAGTGTGACTGCTGATCATGAGGTCCTGGGTTCGAATCAAAATCAATTATTGAGTTTTTCCGTCAAGAAATTCTCAGTAGCTGCTCGGAGTCAGGAACTTGGCGGTATCTCACCCCAGTGCCTCGGAAAACACGTAAAACTGTTGGTCCTGCGCCTGATCTCTCTCCGCTTGTGACGGTTTACCGTCCCATCGGGTTATAAGAGTGAGGAAGTAAGGTAGACCTGTGCTTGTGCATACACTCGGGCACTATAATCCTGTCCTTCGCCGATGTCTAGTTTGTGCTGAGGCAGGCTGAAGTGACGGAAATTCGGTCTGGAGGACATTATTATAAAAAAAAACTAATCTATTGACTTTTTTTAGTCGCCGATTTGGATATTGGTCATGATTTTGTCCAGGCATTTGTGTGGTATATTAATAGGATGTTACCGCAACAGCCTATTAATATCCATTGCAGAACGTAGGCATCCCCCATAGATTGCCTCATAGGGGTGGTATTTGCCTTAGTCGTAAAGCTTGGCAAGCGGGTTGGCAACCGCAGGTTTTATTTTTAGTCGCTAATAGAAGACGTTGCTGTCCATATCCTGACCTGTTTTCCTCTGTCACATCTTACGACACCCACGGGATGATATGGGGAAGTGGATATTCTTACACCACAACTACATTGTTAAGGATGTATAATACCTCATTTATTTATTTAATTATCTTTTATTTCAACACATTTTTTACTAGTCAAACCTGGGAAATATGGAATGAATAAATATGTTTAGGTGTAAATTAAGGACAAAAATCTTGAAAAGAAGAACAGTTAAACTATTAATTTAATATATCTATTATATTGAGGTCACCTTCAGGAATTTCAATATAATGGGTATGTTATATCACGGAAAAGAAAAACTTCAAGTTATTAAAACGGCCAGTGTTTCTGTTCGAACGATCTGTTTTAGACTAAGCTGTTTGAGATTAATTATTAATCAGAAGTTTCAACTAGTTGAAGCATTTTATATTTACCGTCTGCTTTATAATGAAATTAAAACTTTGATGGAGGAATGAAAAAAGGTCTTAGAAAGGTGGAATAATTAATCGTTAAATGTGTTTTTACTAAAACAGGAAGTTTAGTTGACGACTTCTTTGTTAAAGTCTTTTAAAATTTATTATTATGCTAATAGAGTATGACGTCGGCGTAAAACAATACGGGAGACGATGTATGATATGATGATGTCCGATAAATTTATCATCATCATCATTACAGCCCTTCACAAGTCCGCTGCTGAACATAAACCTCCACCAAGGAATGCCTCAAATCACGGTCCTGACTCACCTCAACTTCCGTCTTCAGGAACCCCAATATAATCCATGTCGTTAATCCGAGGCGATGGATGCAGGTAGCTCGTGACTGTGCTTTGTGGCATTCCTTGGGGGGGCCTATGTTCAGCAGTGGACTTGTGAAGGGCTGTAATGATGATAATGATAAAGTTGAATTTAACTATTTTACGGATTTTATCAGCATTCGTGATCACGGGGGCAATTTCCCACTGATAAGTCGAGAGTTGAAAATAAGTAAAACGTGTTGATTTCGCGTAAATATAAGATGTCATTATGTATATTGAGTTTTAACACTTTTAGGGTTTTATTAGTGTTTCAATGCTCTATTATTCCAGCAAAGCTCCTATTACTTCGTAGTCGCGATCCCATCGGGTCTAGCCTGACAAAGTAGCGAAGTTTACTTTGTATCTACAGTCGTGAGTTTGTTTCAGAAGGATTTAAAAATAATAAGTGCTGTAAATTATACTACTCTATTAAGTCTGTGGCTCAGAAACAAGGTGTTTTCAACAATGTTTTTATCTATTAAGTTCATCGACCTATAGAAAGTTATATTATAATACAGTTATATCAATCGAAAATATAACGGTATATATTCGGTTTGTTTCTTATAAAATTACTTTTATCACAATGCCCTAAGGGTGTCACGTATACTTTAGCTTCTCTAATAAAGTGGTGAAGTGACCCTGGAAGATGGAGCGTACAAATTTAACAAACAATGTAATGCAAAATGGCCGCGATATTGTTCCTGGTGTGCTTAGACAGCGGTTTTCAAAGTTCCCATACGGATACATATCAATATCGTATTTCAATGTATCCAATGATTTTGATTGTTATCAAAAGATTTATTTTGCAAATTCCGCTATGGTTTGTTTTTATAGTATAAGTATAGGATGACTAAAAAGCACACAGTTCATCTGATAGTAAGTGAATATTATGGCCTTAGATGTTTAGGAACAGGCTATGGATTATTTCATATTTAAGTGTTATTATTGCAGAATACGGTGATTGCTTTAGAGCAGAAAAATTACCTACCTATAACCTGTATAATTCTTTTATTGTTTTCTACGGTTACAATGTAGTTGAAGGCATGTTTGCTACACGTTTGTTACGTGTACCTGTACTGCTAGGTCGTTAATTGTTCATGGTTATAAATAAAGGTGAATATAATGTGAGAAAATAAATCATTTATTATTATTATTATTAATATAATATAAGGTGAATATAATAATTTTCACTGACAAGTTATAATAATACGGTTGCTAAAATTAAAGTTTCGAACATAACCTTGAAATTAAAATGACTTTATACGCATTTTATAAACCACAAGTCCGTAATAAAAAGGCTTTTTCCGTTTTGAAAAGAACTTGCTAGAGATCGTCAAGCTCGGCAGAAAGGTTGATAACCGTAGAATCAGACCTCTTTTAACTTTTACGCACACGAATGCACCTGTGACCTGTGTGCTCTGTTGCCGTTCTGGTGTTTTATGACTGATGCTAACTAAATGCCATGAAGTTGTACTGACATTGTCCAAAGTCGCCTCTCACGATACCAACAGAATGAAACGGGGCGATAGTTTCTCTTATACCGATACGGAATTTCCATTTGCAACTATTTATGTACCAACAGCTCTATTCTAAATTTTGGAAGACATTTGGAATACTCATAGTAGCACCGTAAACAAATTAACCATTTTTACTGCAAATGAAGCATTCCTTTTTAGTTCTCGGGAGTGGCAACGTATCTGTATTTTGATTCTTAATCGAGGATAGATGTAGAAATTTATGGGCCATAACATACTCTAACCATCAGGTGGACTGCGTGTTCATTTGTCACTCATATTCTGTAAAAAAAAACAGGGAAACAGTTTTTACAATGCTTGACGTGTAAGATCAGTAACAAATTTGGGTATTCTACATACTAAGCAGCAGTGAAAATGGACACGACTGATGGTATGGAATTTTCAAATCACATGAAAAATGTCTTAAGGTAATATCGGTAGGCAAGTGATTTAATATTTAGGTCTTCTTAGTGATAAAAAACAAGAAATAGGTAATTAAAAATATATTATATAACATTTTATAAAGTTTGTTTAAGTGTCGAGACATTATTATAGTTTACTAACAATTTCCTACCGAACTCCGTTGTAATATCATCTGTATTGTTGCTTTAGAAACTAGCGAAGTTTACTTTATGTTAAAATAGAGCTGCCTGAGGTTGTTTCAGTGGGATTAAAATTTAATTAGAAGTGTGCAGTCTATGACAGTTTTCTATGTAGAGCACTAGGGAGAGCTGAAGCAGATTAATTGTTAATATTAATTATTGTAACTTTGAAATTGTTCGAGAAATCTTCACAGTGCTTGTTGTGTATTGATTAATTTTGTGTAAGTACAATTTTCCATGTATTTTGTGTTTATTTCACGTATAGATGTAAAACAATATTTGTGCAACTTTTATATTCCTGATTATTGGGCCTAAATAAGTTTGATCTATGATTTACAAAGTTAAAATTTCTATGAAGTAATAATTTAATTACTAAGAAATGCTTTTTATAAAAAGAATACACTCACGCTAGCAATTTCTTATCTGTCGTTGTCGTTTTACATACACAAAATGTGCGTGGCCAATCATTTAGACCCGAAACAATTATTTGCAGTTCATATACTCGGGTATTAAGTCGAGTATACTGCGGTTTACTAAAACCCACAGCCCCCAACGCCGCAGTTAAACGCTTAGCCACTTTGCTATCGAGCCTACTAATTCGCATTTGCACTAGTGTGGCACTTTCTTATTTCAGCGTGTAATTCTTGATTATTGCAAAAAGTTCTCTATTCAACATGCAAAAATAATGGATTCTACTTTTGTTTTTAGGAAACAAAAGGAGAAATATTTAACTTTACAGCTTTTAATTGCTCTGTTAATAATTGTAAATTGTACGCAGAGACCACCGTTTCAACTTGTAAATGAAAAGAAAATTAACGCAAAAAGATAAAAGACAATCGAGTCGTTAATGGGCAAACTTGTCCAGGCAAGGCGGCAAACTTTGAGCACCGCTGAACTATGACCCTCTTCATACATCACGGTGCACTGCTCCCCTCGCTGCCGCCCCATAGCGTGCAAGACACAGTTCCCTTGGCAAAGTTGTTATACTACCGGACTTACCTATTGTTTGTTTTTGGGGAATTTTATGGATATTGGACGGCGTCGTTTTAATATATCGCCGCGCCTTGGACTGTCACGTCGTCACGGAATCGGGGCTTCGTTATCTTGATAATATAACGTTAGTTTCGTGTTTGTTCGATCATTTATAAATGGATATATAAATTAACAGTTTCTAAAGGAAGTTTACGCGCAACTTGCTTGTTCTTTCCTCGCTCAAGGGCTAAGTATAGCCTTTCAGGAAACGGCGTTCTTGGCAAGATACCACGGGGTGTATATTAGTTGGCAGTAAAGCGATAGCTTTTAGATAATCTAAATATTCAAATGTCCAAAAATACTTGGCGAGTTAGGTGACTATGTTTAGGATTTACCTGTGTGACCAAATCGGTAGCGTAGGTAATAGTTGTTTTTTATTCGTATTATTATTTCCTTTTATATTATTTAAT
>DWHP01003958.1:0-12951 GCA_018247895.1 Parnassius honrathi
ACTGTTTGCATTTTTGGCATCAGTATCGATCACTAATCACCCCCTGATAGTTATTTTGGAAATATATTTCATGTACAAAATTGACCTCTCTACAGATTTATTATAAGTATAAAATACATTAACATAAGCATGTAAGACGAGAACTATTGCCGACATTTTAAAACGTTTATTATTTAGTTAGGAGAAAAATAATAGACGCTATATATACATGGTAGAGCCGTGCTGCAGTTATATTTATAGTATAGTTGTAGCACGTATGGGTCGGCTCGATCGGGGAAGGACCACGCGCTCACAGAATACCAGCATAAAATAGTAGCTTAATGCTGCTGTGTTTCGTATAGTGAGTGTAGAGAACCGGAGACCCTTTTTACTGGAATCGACGCATTCCATCTTAGTCCTCACGGATGACAACACATCTGCATTTCGATTTGTAATCGACGATAAATGTACACGTCT
This sequence comes from Parnassius honrathi, assembly GCA_018247895.1. Lineage (NCBI taxonomy): Eukaryota > Metazoa > Arthropoda > Insecta > Lepidoptera > Papilionidae > Parnassius > Parnassius honrathi. Next base: position 457 of record DWHP01003958.1, read on the forward strand.
ACGGGCCGCAGCAACAACATCAGGTTTTTTTATTACCATCAGGTGGACTGTGTAGTAGTTTGTCACCCTATCCTATAAAAATAGACGCTGCCACGATTTGACAGTGTTAGTAGCTAGGCGTAGTTTTCGGACATTTTGGAACATTGAACATCTATGCATCCATCACAGCTTATAATTGTTCACTGCTAAACATAGGCCTCCCCCATAGATTGTCTCGTAAGCGGGGTTTTTCCATAGTTACCAAGCTTGGCAGGCGAGTTAGCCACCGCAGTTTTTTAATTATTTTAAGTTGTTACTAGTTAAGACCGATTTACACTTCAACAAGTACAGTAGCGAAGTAACTTGCGAACCTGGCGAGTTAAGTTTGAACCTCGTTTGAACGGCAATGAGCGAGTTACTTAACTCGTTAACGATTAAGTCTACCGGGATAGCCGGTCGAGCTATTTTTCGGCGAGTTAAGTGCGAAGTGCTGCCCTCCTGCGCGTCTCCCGCTACCCGCAACTAAACTCGCCGAGTTTAGTTCGGTGCATAAGTTAACAGGAACCATCTTAAACGAAAACCAGAAAAATTCTGTAGTCTTGAAACGTCATAGTCCAACGAACTCTATGAACTAATGTCCTTAACTAAACTCGCCACGAAGACATTGTTTGAACGGTACTGTCCACTTAACCGTTTACTGTCAACTGCCCTGTAACTAAACTCGCTACTGTACTTGTCGAAGTGTAAATCGGTCTTAAGATGCAGATGCCCACCTTCTGCTTCATTTTCACTCTGTCGCCTCTTACAACACCCTCGGGATGATATTGGGGAGTGGATATTCTTACACCATCACTACACATGGTTTTTCATTATTTAAATCCACAGAAATCTTAATAATATTGGCTTATTATTACGATTTCTGTGTTTAAATCTTAAATTAAACTAATGTTACGGGCTTCATCACATTTAATTTACGTGGTTTTTTATTATTTATATTGTCGAATGAAGACGCAAACTGAAAAAACTGTTTTTCTTAATTCGAGTTTCACATAACGGATAAATCTCTAAAAATAAATAACACGCAATAACATCTCGAAAGCTGTTCCGTACGACGTCTGAATTCTTGAGTCGGTAAATTATCTATAATGTATTATTTCTAGTCCTTCATTACCCATTACGTACGATTTAAAACATCTGACTATACTATACACTCGTAAAGTAAGGTTCGCAGAAGACATAAATAATTTTAAAGGTTTGCGAAATGTCTTGATTCGAAGAATTTGTAATTTTTTTATACTATATACATACAAATACATACATAAATTCACACGCCTCTTACCAAAAAATGGGCAGAGACCATAAACTTCCATTTGGCACGATCCTGTAACATTTTTATACGTTGTAGAGCCATGCTGCTATATTATAGTTGTGACACGGAAAGGTTGACTTGACCAAAGGGGGACCACGCACTCAAGGAATATCAGCGTAAAATAGCAATTTAATGCTGCTGTGTTTCATATAGTGAGTATAAAGAGAGAGAAAGTGTTAAAGTCAACAGAGAGCAACGTGATAAATTTTATCCCGGAATTGAGTTTATTAAATATAACATAAATACTATTCTTTTACGCGATGTGCGCTGAAAGCTTGTCATGGTGCCATACGATGCGACTTCTTGATCGCGTTTTCGTTAAGTTTTTCTAAAACACTGAGCTCTACCAAATATCCTCAAATCTCCTCATGGGTGATGCACCGATTTTCTTGATTAGTTGCCTGGCAGTTACCTCAGTGTTCGCAGTAGAAGATCGAACTTTACGAATTTAATCTCAGAAATACGGGCACAATCAATTTTTGCGTACCCGTACGACGCCTTACGGTGTTCAAATAAGGTGTTTCCCACATAACAGCATTTTGAAAATGAAGAGTGCAATATTGAATAGAGAGTGAATTAATTGTGATACGAGTAAAAACAATTGACACGCGACTTTTCGCCAAAAATATTTTAATAAATATATGACTTCTTTGTTCTTATGTTTAAAAATATTACATTCGAAATTCGAACATTGAAGAGCGGTCCGTCTCAGTATACGTATTAATACTAGTATAATAAAATCACATAATTATTTCTACAAAATACAGTCTTACTGCCTCTGTACGCTACCCATTAGGATGGAATATTGTGACACTATAATAACATCGTCTATTTAATCCCCCCACCGAACACCCAACGGCTGTAGAAACGTGTCAAACTACAAATCCGAATATCTCTAGAATTAATAGCAGACATGGATTCAAACCACAGAAAATAATCTACTCATGTACACCTAAATTTAATGTTATTCACATGGTCGTGTATTATATACTTGATGTTCATACATCGTTCAATCTATGCAATGTATATTACGATATAATTGATCTTTCATGCAATATAATATACATTGCATAGAAGATCAACTAAGAGACGGAGGATTTAATACAAGTGCGTTGTATACGAATTCTTGTCTAATTTTAAAAGATGTAGAAATTATAGAAATTTGAATTGTTTAGCGATATTTACTACAGTACATAGCATAAAATGCTTACTGAGCACGAAATGAAGCCATCGAACAGGAGCTGTCACTAAAAACTAAAAGCGGTCTAGGTGCGACCCGAAAGGTCCACACGACTAACTTCTCAGCGAGAAGAATAAAAAAATACCATATGTATTAATATTTATACAATTGTTCACTCGGCACAAAAAACGAGCTTAAAATTTAATGAGGTATAAGTTACATAATCGTACGTTAAATGAAATTGGTCCCATGTCAATATCACTTTGTTCTCGAGATACACGAGGCGAAAATTGAATCTGAACATATATACACACATACATAGTACGTACATATATACGTACATGTGCACACACGGACTTTCTCTTATAAACCATACTATTCGACTCTAAAGACCTTGAAACGTGGTGATATGTGAAAATTTCTAATTTTCAAAATCGGACCCATTACAATAACTTCCCACTGGGAAGTTAACAATACTTACGTTCATTATTTCAAATCGTACAGAATTAATATTTACTCAATACATTGTAAGGAGCTATATGTGGCCTTTTTTTATTCTAGCTACTGAAGAAAAATTAGGAAATTAAAACCTAGAACTCGCTTATCATTACAATATTTTATAAAAAATACCAAAACGCAGCCAAGCAGAATTCAAATGGCAAGTGTAAACGAATGCGCGAAAGTTCTTCATAAAACGTTCCAATACGATGGAAAATTACCCACAGCCCATAGTTACACAAATGATGCCAACGGCGTGGACATGACTCATCGCATTTCCATGAAAGCATCGCTATTCGACAGTCATCCTCGTGGGTGCATTGTATATCGCTGGTCATGTTTGCTGGCCTTTGATGGGCAGTAACGGCGTTTACCATACAATGAGTTAGTTATAGAATGAATTCAATTTATTTCATTGTCCTAATAACCGTGACGATTTTTATGTATCGATTTTAAAATAATAATAACACCGTGTCTGTTATTGATCGCGTTTTCCTTAAGTAAAAAATGTACTGGTAAAGAATGGGTCTTCTCCCAAAGGATTGTTGTTTTTCGAATATGTTTTGGTAATTTTTTTAATTACATAACATTGTATTTTTTGTCATATCTACAAATGGAAAATTCACTGTATCCTAGATCATTGTTTCTTGAAATTTCTTAATGGGACGCAAATTTTTGTATAACAATCTTCATATTTAACTAACAAATTATGAATAAGTATCAGCCAAGTATGTTATATTGGGTCCTTACATATGAAATTAGCGTTTTGTCGTACTGACCACTTTGATTTGAAATATCTCCTCTTTGGTTACGACTTCCAAATTCAAATTTATAAATTCATTTAGCTGGTACACTTGAGTTTTCAAAACTGCCATTCATTTGTTTTTCCTCATTATATTTGTGAAAACACAGTATATTTACGAGTACGGTTTCTACCGTGGCACCAGTGCTGCAGAAACAGCTCGAAGGATTAATGGTGTGTACGGCGCTGGTGTCACAAAAGAAAGCACGGTACGTTTTTGGTATCATCAACGTTTTCGTTCTGGAAATTTCGACCCTCAGAACCAACCCCGTGGACGGCCGGAGACCAAAGTGGAAAATGAAGAATTAAAGGCTATTGTGGAAGCGGAAACACCGTGACAAAGTACTTCAGAGATAGCTGCAGGCTTTGGGGTTGAAAGACTTGAACGATCGGTACCTCAAGAATTGAGTTTATCGAACTTGCAAACACGCGTCGACTGCTGTGTTACTTTGCTCAACCGACGCAAAAATGAAAGGATTTCAAATCGAATCATTACTTGTGATGAAAACTGTACGATAATCGGAAGCGCTTGTCGCAATGGCTAAACCCTGGAGACCCAGCCAAATCCTGCCCTAAATGAAAATTGACTCAGAAAAAGTTACTTGTGAGTGTTTGGTGGACTAGCACCGGTGTTGTTCACTACAGATTTCTAAAATCTGACCAAACTATTACGGCAGATATCTTTTGTTAGTGCAAACCATGAAAGAAGAACTAGCTGCTAAACAACCGCGATTGGTAAACCGCTCTAGGTCACTGCTGATTCACGACAATGCAAGACCACACCCTGTGTAACAAATAACCACTAAGTTAGATGAGCGTACAATTGGAATGTCTACCACATCCACCGTACTCCCCGGAACTTCCTCCAACAGATTACCATTTTTTCCGGAATTTGGACAACTTCTTAAAAGGATAAAAATTAAACTCCGATGCGGCAGTCCAAACTGCCTTCAGAGAGTTTATTAATTTCTGCCCCCAAGGTTGTTTTTCTAAATGGATCAATGAACAATGAACTACCTATGAGATGGCCAAAGTGCATGGAAACAACGATGCATACTTTAATTCATTAAATATATTTTACAAAAAAAATCGACTTTATATTCCTCCCGTACAAAACATCAATTTCATATGTAATGACCTATTATTATACTAAGATGCCTATTTTGTCTTCACTACAATCAATAAGTATGATTTTTTACTGTATTTTGAATTTGATTGTCCCTATGTGTCAGGAACTTAGATTAGAAATTAGAACTAGATTACCGCCGATCTTATCGTATAAATATTATAACAAATGAGTGATGTTCCGTCTACTGAAGGAATTATAGTAAACCTAAATTCTATGCGTATTCTATATATACATATATAATTGGTTATAGTAGCTCAAGGGCTGGTCGTTCACCATAACATAGTACGCGAGCAACCCGAGTTCAGTATCTGTCGACACCTCTCAAATTGTTTTCCACTTGATGGTAAGTGTGTTTTATTTCTCATAGAAATCTGTGTCTTTCCGCAATATAGAATCAACAGGAAATGACGGCTCCGTGGCGCAGTGGCTTAGCTGTGAGTTACAGCGCTAAAGTGTTAGCGCTGTAACTCACACTTTATTTTCCAACGGTTAGGAAAAAACTCGGTCTTGAGTAGAAACAGAAAGAAATGCAGCAGGCTTTTTAAAAAATTAATGGTTTACAATCATTCAAATCAATTCAAATTTTGAAATAGTTTGGTACTGATTAACTAATTTCCAGGGGTTATTATCATCCATAAATTCCTTGTATTCTAATATTATATTACATTTTATAAAAACGAATAACTTAGAGTAATAAAGTCTTTGAACTTTAAGACAAACATATGCATCAACGGTAACCAAGATAACACCCGCAACGGCAATCCACAGCCAATTTTGTATCAATGATATTAATAAATGTTAATAATAAGACATTGTGGTAAAAAATATTTCTTATTTTTATTTGTTATGGATACTTAGTATTTGTTAGGTCAATGCAGTACGAGTAACGAGTTCTTCCTTTTAGTTACAATTCATTTCTTATAAAAACAGTAATGGTTATTCAAATTTGTGACCAGTTCTAAAAAATAATACGCACGAAATAATTGATACAAACATAAACCTGTTCAGTGCAAAGCATTTCCTATTGATTGCTTTCATAGACAGCCTTCCTCGAGTTCTAATAAGATGCGAAAGACAAAGACAGAAACATTCAAATTGAATCTCAATCTGGGATCCGGGAGCACTTAGTTCATTAGGCTAAATAAGCCCATATCAGTATTATCGCTTGTAAAATCTTCGAAAAATTTCTGTACCTGATCAGTGTCTAGTTTAGTTGATTAGAAATGATAATATATCCATAGTATGTTTGCTATGTGGATAGCTATATCATAATGCAACTTAATTTCAATTTTTTTCTGTTCCTAAAAGAAAATTGTGTGTAGATTTTCGTTTGTATTTGAGGGTATTATGACAAAAATGAAAACAAAAAAAAAACTTAAGAGGTGTTAAGGGACACCCGGATGGAACGAAGTTCTTATGTTTTGTACCATTATATTTTGTAATTTCTTTCTCTCACGATATTCTCCACATCTGTGTGCATTTGTCTTTATCCTTGATGTTATAGTTTGTACCTCTGTAGTCGATGCTTTAGATGATTCGCTATTGAAATAAAAAAGCAAAAAAAATTGTACATATACATACACACACAAACACAGACACACATGTATATACATATATACTATATATATATATGTATGTGTATATATATGTACAATTTTTTTGCTTTTTTATTTCAATAGCGAATCAACTAAAGCATCGACTACGGAACTACTTACTACGGAACGGACTACGGAAGTCTTTGATGTCAATCTGACACGACTGAGGAGACATGACACATAGTTTCCGAGGTACGGGATAAATCATTGCCGACTTCTTCACTCCGGGCTGCTACTGAGAATTTCTTGACAGAAAAACCCTATAACTAGGATTGTGGCCCGCCTTTGCGTTCCATACTTAGACCTCGCTATCTGCATTCATACAACTAAACTAATGAGGCAGTCATTCGATGAAATCACACATCAACAATATTCACAATCTTTGAAAGTCTACAGTTGTGCAAAGGTAAAAGGAAAAAGAATGCTCTAGATGATAATCGTTATCCAAGGCAGTATATAACACAATCCCCTAATACATGCGATAAACAGATTGAAACGAACTTGAATTTGATTAAGTGAGGTAAAAATATTGGAATAACTCTATTTTTTATTGTAAGTTAACATCAGGTAAAATAATTTTATTCACTTAATCGAAGTAATTACTTCAATTGGAAGCAAAATGACAGTATGAATTCGGAAGCACAGCAATTGTTGCAAGAGCACCGCATTTAAAATTTTCAATAGGATTGGAATTTTACATCGGTTTGGTTACGCAAGTGACAAATTGCTGATGATAACAACAAGCAGTTTCCTACAAAGAACGATGTTATAGGGATAAATTGCTTCACCAAATTTTCATTTTACTACAAATGGACGTTTCTGAATTAGATATATTGTATTTTTATTGCTCGAGACTGGCACCGGATCGGATATACTTTAAAATAATTTCCTATCGTATACACGATCATTATAGAAACTTTAAAACACATTAAAATAGTTTAAAATTTTATTTATTGACCCACTCCACTCCACCCGAACCTTAACGTACTGTCACAGATAGTGAAAGATTGGTGTCATGTCTTATTAGACGCAAAAAGCCGTTTTTTTTCGTGGGGAAATCCTCATGGACACCTTTGGCTGCGGGGGTTATGCCGGACTCCTACAGGCTAAAACCCTACGGTGGTCTCCATCAGCGTGTAAGAAGGGTCCCGGGGTCTCCGTTCAGAACGCAACCGGGGCCCCTCTCTCGCTGTGCTTTGTTATGTTAGCCTGCATCAACTGAACCCTTCTTCTTTATACGTGGTAGAGCCATGCTACAGTTATATAAGTAGTATAGTTGTAGCACGAATGGGGCGGCTCGACCGGGGAAGGATCACGCTCTCACAGAATACCAGGGTGAAATAGTAGCTTAAGATTGCTGTGTTTCATATGGTGAGTGTAGAGAACCGGAGACCCATTTTACTGAAAACGAGGCATTCCATCTTAGTCCACACGGGTGACAACGCATCTGCATTTTGATTTGTAATCGAGAATGGATGTAGATGTCTATGAGTTGCAGCAAAAACTTACCGTTCGCTCTTTTGTCGTGCGTGCGTGCTCGCTTGTCACCCTATCCTATACAAAAAACCCCGAACAATCATCGCCACATATGGACACGACTACGAGATCATTTAAATTTACAGCTTTGGTCCCACTAAAACTAAATTAGCTCTGTCGCATCTTGGGAGTACCCGGGAGCCCTGGTATACGCTAAAGGTGACCATTGTGTGGTTTACGCCGGTTGTAGTCCAGAATAACCTTCCCGTTGCTTCCGCAATATAAGTTATCCATTAAGATTTACCCACCAATCAAAATAAGCTTGCATCAAATAAATCCCATGTTTCATCTACTCCGAATGTGGACACGATTACGAGGTCATTAACGAGTAAAATTTTGGTCATACTAGCACTGGCCGAACTATGGCGCATTTTGAGAGATATTAACTTTACCGTCAGACAGAGTGCCTTAAAGTAACTAGTGAAGGTCCAACCAATTTGATGCAATTTCATGCAAGCAGAGCTAATTTTTAATAATATTTGAAATGCTCATTACTTTTTGCAGAGTTTAATAATATACTAGACTAGAAAAGATAAAAATATAAATTTATTTAAGTAAAGCCCTCTCGTCTGGGAGGTTGTTGTTCGTTAAGTGAAATAATTCAATAACTCCATGTTTTATTTGTTAATTAATTGAATACGAACTGAACGAACAGTTTTGCAATTCGAAAATGTAAATCAAAATGCTTATGACGAAATGGGTATTTTTCAGAACTTTAATTAATTGGTACCAATTTAGCACTTATTTTTGTAATGTATTTTAACTCTAAATTATGCTATTAAAACCGTTTTTTTAAAGAGAGCGGTTTTCCGATTGATGAACCCCTTCTTCAAGAAGCGGCCTCACAGAAAGTGGACCTGGTCGAGCCACGACGGTTCCACAAAAACGTGATTGACTTCATTATGACGACTAAAAGGCGTCCGTTCAGTGATATCTCAGTGATTGTAAGGGTGAAAACTGGTAGCGATCGACAAATAATTAGAGGCACACTGAACCTAAACGTTAAGTTGTCTCCGTCCCCCTCGTGCTTTAGTCCGAATTCCCGAAACCTTTCAGCTCGAGCTATAAAACCGTTTTAATTACCTAGAAGATAGCAATGCAGTAGATGATATTAATGACAAGTTCGTGGAAACTCTCTATGCGTTTTTAGCTAAGTTCTGCAAGACCCGGCGCAGAAGAACACAAAAACTCTCCAATCGCACCCTTAATCTCATGGCTGTTAGACGGGAAATGAAGCTGTAGTCTTTAATAGATTTGGTGGCATTCAGGCAACTGAATAGACAGATCTCAATATATATGCGGCAGGACTTACACAACTTTAATACTGCTAGTACTGAAGAAGCGATCGAGCGGAACCAAAGCTCCAAAGTCTTTGCTTGAGATCTGTCTGCCAGAAAGAGCCAACTGTCAAAGCTGTAGACTGAATGTGGTAGCATCGTTTCTGGGACATCTAAGATTTTAAGTGAGATTGAGAGGTTCTATGGGCAGCCGTACACATCATCGTTGGAGCCACACGTAAATGTGAGTAACGATCCAAGAGCAAATCTTATCTGACATTATTCCGATTACATCCTGGACGTCAGTCTGAGTGAGTTTAGAATGGCTCTCAATCTGGTCCCAGCGAGGATAGAATTACAGCCGAGCTGTTGAAAGCGGGTTGAACACCGGTAAATAAAGTCCTTCAGAAGCCCTTCAATTCCGTCCTCCATGATGGCACTACTCTGGAGGCGTGGAGCAAAAGTGTAGTTGTATTGTTCCTCAAAAAAAAAGGCAACGCTCTTTTGGAGAACTACAGACCGATTTCCCTTCTAAGCCGCGTCTACGTGCTATTTGCGAGAGTCATTACGAATCGTCTCGCACGCAGACTCGACGACTTCCAGCCTCTCGAACAAGCCGGCTTCCGAAAAGGTTTCAGTACCAAACACCACATACATACTCTGGGGCAGATTGTACAGAAGTTCGAAGAGTTTCGTCTGGCATTTTGCCTAGCATATGTGAACTATGAGAAAGCCTTTAATTCCATCGAAATTTGGGTGGTGCTACAGTCCCTTCAGGGGTGCCAAGTTGATTGTCGGTTGGAAGACGTTTTCGAGCTACTGGACTAGAAAGAATACGGTATTAACATCAATGGCGAGTACATCACTTACCTTCGATTTGCTGACGATATAGTCCTTATGGCAGAATCGCTGGAGTACCTAAGCACTATGCTTAATGACCACAATAATGTCACCTCACGGATAGGCTTTAAGACGAACATGGACAAAACAAAGATCATGTTTAACTTCCATGTCACACCTATGCCGGTAGTTGTTGGGAGCACTGAGCTTGAAGTTGTTGATGAGTACATTTACTTGGGACAAATAGTACGACCCGCTGAGTACAACTCCGACCGAGAAGTCAATCGATGGATTCAAGTCGGCTCGGCAACGTTCGGGATCGACACATCTTCTAGTCAGGTATACCTCAATACCTGAAAACCAGATTGTACAATCAGTGCGTGTTACCAGTGATTACTTACGAATTTAAGACGTGGTCCTTCACAAATATCCTTACGAGGACGCTCAAGATCGATCAGTGAGTTATGAAGAGGGCTATGTTCGAGGATGACTAACGTATTAATATGGATTTGTAATGGATTAGTAAGCTAAAGTGGCAATGGGCTGGCCATATAGCTCGAAAAACCGACAACCGATTGAGAAAAAGGTCTCAAGGCAGGCTCGTACCGTAGGCGTAGTGTAAGGCGACACACACAAGATCGAGTGACGACCTGGTAAGACATGCAGGAAGTCGATGGATGCAGGTGGCTCAGGACCGTAATTTGTGACATTACCTGGGGGAGTCCTATGTCCAGCAGTGGACTTGTAAATGGCTTTAATGATGATGATGATGATGAAACAAAAATTCTTTAAATTAATGCTTAAAACCCATGTAATAAGGCTAATGATGGGTTTCTACCAATTTGGAGTTAAATTTACTTCGAATTGATTTAACTTATATGGACGCATTGACACATGTCTCCTGGATTTATTGTATTTTTAAAACGTTCCACTGAACAAAATTGAGATTCACAGCAGCTTAGTAAATCAAAAGAAACAGATGATTATCAGATGAGAGAAATCGTGCACTTGGCATCTTTAGACTTCGGACGTATTGGTTGAGTTCACTCCTGTCACTCCACTTACACTGCTAACACTCAAGAAATTTACTACTCAACTAATATATACTACATTATTTGGTGCTCTGACTTTTGTTACTGTGTTGGTGTTCTCATAACGGTGCGCGAATCACACTTTTCCGGGAGACAGCAGTCTCACTATGGACGCTTGCTGTGGTGCAAGGTGGGTTTTGTGCGAACTCTCCTTCCTTAAAACCGTTAGTATCGTTTTTAATTTTCTGTGTTGCTTATTGCATTAGGCAACAGCTAGATGCACACCTTAGCATAGGTATGTAGGTATTCGTCATAGGCGTGAGCTTGGTAAACATCTCTGCTTAGCTAGTGTTAGCATGTTAAATCATATAAAACATGTCTATTACGATCGACGAACTCGCCGACTTTTTTAATCGAGCTTGCCCCGACATTTGTGCTGTGCTACCACAACATTTGGTCTCGGACACGGGCTGGTCATTGTTCCGCGTCAGAGCCCGCGCCTTTGGCCAACCCCTCGATTACGGCTGCACCCGAGCCTATTTTCCACTTGGACAACCCCCTTTCCCCCTTGCTCCGGTTCTGCAACACTGGTTTCTTTCGCGTTGGTGTACGACGCTACATCTCCTGCGCCTTCTACGATGTCCACCCGCTGCCTCTCACCGATCGTTTCGGATGCCGAATCAGGCTCTAACATGGAGACTGAAAAGCGTGCTCCGTATTAGCCTGAAGACGAAGACTTCACCCTCGTCCAGGAAAAAAAACGCAAACGCGCAGCCTCCAAAGCGCGGCTTAGCCTCGGTCGGCACCCTCGTATTCAAACGCTACTCCGGCGAAGAAAAGGCGTTAGCTTTTGCGGAGTGCACTCTCCCCCCAAGCTCGCGGCTAAATGGGCCCCTGCTGAATGTAGGGAAAAGCCGCCGCCAACTGTCACCGTCAAGGAACAGATCAAGTAGAACAACCTTTCCAACTAGTTGAACGCCGAAAAATTCTACTGCCCGAAGGTGCAAAACGCTGAGTAGGCCACATGAATATACGTTGAGTCGACCAGCCTAGGTCGACAGTTCCGTTCCAGTCCCGCAGTGTGATAAATCAACTGCGCGTCCAGCAAATAAGTTTTCACACTTATGCTCTTCCGGAAGGCACGGGCCTCCCCTCATTTCTGAGAGGGTTTTAGGGCAAAGGAGTGTCCGCCGCGCTGTCTCAATGCGTGTTGGCGAACTTCACATGTCTTCGAAATATTTTTTTTCTTATTCCTCAGA
>DWHP01003959.1:0-12950 GCA_018247895.1 Parnassius honrathi
CAAAGCACTCCTCTCCCTGGACATCCACAAGTCGAGTGGGCCTGACGGAATCCCCCCAATTGTGCTGAGGACGTGTGTTCCAGAGTTGGCACCGGTTTTAACGCGTCTTTTCCGGCACTTCTACTCCCTAGGCGTGGTCCCAAAGTCATGGAAAACGGCTTTCGTCCACTCCCTCCCTAAAAAAGGCGACCGCTCAGACCCGTCCATCTACAGGCCTATCGCCATCACCTCCTTGTTCTCCAAAACAATGGAGTCCATTGTAAACTGCCAGATCATGAGGTACCTTGAGGATCACCAGCTGATAAGTTATCAGCAATATGGTTTTCGTCGTGGTCGATGGTGATCTTTTATCTACCTGACTCATAGACGGGCGGAGGCAGGGAAGTCCAAGGGAGTGAAGTCCTTCGAAAGAATTACTTTTTGCCAACAAAGCGCTTTTTTCAAAACTCCCTTCCTATGGGCTTCCCGAAAATAGTGCAATTAGATCACCAGCTTTCTTGCGGATCGGAACGTCAAGGTCGTTGTAGACAGTGCAAGCTCCGATTACAAGCCTATTAATGCTGGCGTTTCACAAGGCTGCGTGCTATCACCAACGCTGTTTCTTCTATATATCAATGATGTGTTGCCAACCCGTAACATTCATTGCTATGCAGATGACAGAACTAGTGATGTTCTGTACACCGGCCGTGCCAATATTTCTCGGGAAAACGTTTCCGACTACCGGGACAAATGTGTCTGAAGTCGAGTCTTTGCTGAACAAAGTCTTGGATTGGGGGCGACTAAATCTATTCCAGCTTAACCCTCGGGAGACACAAGTCTGCACGTTAACCGCTAAAAAGAACCCCTTTGTCGTATCTCCAGTCGTATATGTTGTATATCAGTTTCAAGGCACTCCCCTTGCTGCCTCAGATAGTATCGAAATCCTCGGCGTCGATATATCGAGTGACGTAGCGGTGGATCTGTTTCTCATGAAGCCATACTGATTTGGATTGATCAAATACTTAAAGAGAAGTGAAGGACGGTGCTACGAGAGAACAGGGTTAAGTTACTGCTCGAATACCTTAGCAAATACAGGCAAAAGTGGAATAGGTCTGTAATTTTGGATAATATAATATTTATCACCGTTTTTGAATTTCTTCCAATAACGTCAGCCATATTTCAGTGAAAGTTCCGTCAAAATAGTTCCAGCCATTCATAGATTAGCCAAAACAAACAAACAGACAGACAAACATTTTGAAAATTGTTTTTGTTATAAGTACCTTTTTTTTTCTTGTGTTTTTTTAAAATGCTGTTAGCTTGACGTTACAAACACAAAAATACTTTTTGGCAAAACTTCCTGCGTTGTGGCTATTTTATCTATATTAAACAACACCGCACAATAGTCATTCTCTAAAGAATGCCATAAAACATGGTCTTGACCAACCTGTATTCATTGTATTACCATGTTTTACCAGGTGTCCACTGCAAGATCATCCTTCCCCATCTGATTTTGTTGCTTCACACTATATGGTTATTTAGCATAGTTTTCGTGCTGTTTTGTGACGGCGTAAAATATCTACTATGCCATATTGTCTGGTGGTTATTGAAAGAGGATAAATACTGAAAATAATAAAAAGCTACGGTTTACAAGCTTACTAATGACGGCAAAATCTTCCCTATGGGGCAATCTGTGGCTTATGTTCGATAGAGGACTTCTTAGAGGCTGTAATGTGTAAATGATAAATTATTTAAGAAATAATTCCATGTGGCATAGTACATTTTAAGATTTTGGTTACTTTCTAAAACAAATATATTAATATTAAAGAAGGTCTGAATACGGTTATACTATTTTAACATTTCATGTAGTACTTATGTTGGCGTAAATAAATAAAAATAGATGAGAGTCTATTCAGTCCGCTATTACTATCGACTTCACATTTGTTAATATATTGCAAAATCATTTTTTTGTTCTAAAATAAATTATTAAATTGATTTTCATAAAAATTTAAACAAATGTTTATCAAGAGTTTAGTGATAATAGTTTGAAGACGATATCATCTAAAGACATGCGAAAGAATTTCACTAAAACAAAATATGCTAACAAAAAAATCCTTTAGGAACCTATTGAATCCACCTTTATTGACTTGAAAACGTAGAAATATTTTGATATTTACCCTTTCGAACATCGGACATATTTCAAAAACTTGCAAATGAGAACTAAATAATGTGTATTTAAAACAAGTAATTAGTTACTGTACCTGCACTAAGTTTTAGAGTTTCACCCTCGCAATAGAAGTATCCTTTATCAAAGTCATACCTTTTTAATTTAACTTACACTTAATTTCAAACTACTAGCTGTGTTCGTGACCTCGTTCACAACAAACTTCAAGAGCAAATACTACGAATTCCCGATTCCTATATTTAAGCTCATGTCCATATAATTGCGGTACTAGAATATCCACTATCCCATATAGTCCCGTGAGTGTGGTATATGGCAGAGAGAAGCTAGACCAGGAGATAGTTGGCAGTATTTTCTGACAACCATAAAACGAAAGTTGTTTTACTAACAAGTGCGCCATGTGTGGCAACTATATCAAATGTCTCTATGATTGAAACTTCCTTAACGTGGTAGAGCCACGCTGCAGATATAATATGGTTGTAGAATGAATGGGTCGGCTCGACCGGTGTAGGGCTATGCTCTCACAGAGTACCAGTAAACAACAGCCACTTAATGCTGCTACTGTGTTTCGTATGGTAGATATGGAGAACCGGAGACCCTTCTTACTAGAAACAAGCCATTCCATCTCAGTCCTTATAGGTGACCGGTCCTTAGAGGTGCATTTTGATTCTCAATTGAGGACAAATGTAGGTGTCCATTGGCAACAGAATCCACTTACCGTCAGGTGGACTGTAACTATAAAAACAATAATATAACAAATATATCTATAAAATTTACGAGGGGGCCTATGTTTAGCAAGTTTCGTTCTCTGCAACGATCTACATAAAGGCGCAAAATACTTGACCCTGTCCTTGGATATTGTAGAAATCGGCTATGGGATGGGTTAGGAAGACATACCATTTCGTACAGATCTAGTGCCAAAAGTTGTAAGGGAGAGCATAAGTTATAGCTAACTATCAGGAAAGTATGGCAATTATATGCCAGATCCATTCTTTATATTATGATGATAGAGCTATATGATAAGCAATGGATACAGGGGTTAATACAGAAAACATACTTAGGCCATTGTTATAATTTATGTAATGTAGAATGGGTTGTTTAAGAAAGTACTAAATAATTATTTTTACGCAATGAAGTCACGCTGCTAGCTATATATAGCTACTGCACATGTCGTCGTGGGTTGGACCACGCTCATAAGGAATCCCAGCGTGAAACTGCAGAATAAAGCTGCCATGTTTCGTATAAAGATTGAAGAGAAGGGGATAATCCGGGATAGTTGTAGATGTTTAGGGGCCATAGCATTCACTTACTTATCAGGTGGGCTACGGGCTCGCGTCGCCCCTATATTCCATGAAACATCAAATTGATATCAAAGTTAGTTTATTATAATATTTGGGTGTTCGTATTATGGACCAAGTTTATCACGCAGACAAAAACTTGGTCCATAATACAACCACCTAATTGTTCAATACTAATAATTATTAAAGGATATCCGCGGGAGAACTAGCTTTACCTATATAGCTCAACGGATTAATAAGCTGAAGTGGCAATGGCCGGCCTATTACCATATATCTCGACAAAACGACAACCGAAGGAGAAAAAAGACTGTCGAGTTGCTGCCTCGTGCCGACAGGCGTAGATGGAGTGACCCCAACTAGATGGAGTGACGACCTGGTTAGTTATGAGGGAAGTCGAGGGATGCAGGTGGCTCGGGACCGTGCTTTTTGGCATTCCTTGGAGGAGGCCTATGTTCAGCAGTGGACTTGTGAAGGTCTGTAATGATGATGAAAATGATGACTATGGACCAAGTTATTGGTATAGCATTATTCATAATGTTCTAAGAGATTAAAAAATGCCTAATATGTGCAGGAAATGTGATGATAAAAACCTTTGAAATTATAAAATTGACTCGGATTTATGCATTAAGTCCGTTATTTATTGGGCAGAGTAATACGTTTAGGTAAGGTATTTTAATTAAGAATAAGTATGCCAAGCGTATGCAAGTTCACAGTCCACTTGTCATAATATAATATAAATTGAGGTTGGTGCCCGTCACCAATTTTTACCCATTCGACATAAGTCGGTATCAATTACATAAATATTCGTATACGGCATGTATGTAGAGATATGTTTACATCAAACTCCACTGCTGAGAGTCGGCTATCCTGTAGATTGCCTCACAGGGGGTTAATTGTCATAGTTGCTACGTTTGGCAGCTGCGTTGGCAACGTTACTAGAGACACACTGCTGCTCAACTCCTTATTTATTTGCCTCTTTCGCCTCTTACAATACCCACCGAACTATATAGGTTAGTGGATTTTCTGTGTGTATACTTACAATATATCACACGGTTGAGTTGAAAATACCGCGTCAAGGTTTATTATATTTTCTGGACCTAACAAATTCATTTTGATTTGTATGGGAAACCTTTTACCGCACGTGTATGCACGCGCTTGTGTAACTACCCTACATGAAGACATTCTTAAGGGGGTGTACGGAACTAGATTAACAATCAAGAATCTTTCTTCCATATCGATTGTTAGTTCTTCGAATTACATGGCTAGCCTATTGCTAATTCCGCTTAATAATCCGTTGAGTATTTTCGTTGCCTTCATTGTATAATAGCAATATAAATTTATATTCCTCGCTTCTTTTTATATGACCTCTTAAAGCGTTTAATTGGTTTAGAAGTCTAACGTAATACGTTACAGTCCACTTTGTTAAGTAGCTTTGGAAGCTCTTACACTGCCATGATCAGTAATAAGAGTAATAAAAATAAGCTGAGTTAATCCCGCTTTTCATTCTCAATTAAGAAATTAAACCAATAAAAGTGTTTATTCAAAAACATTAAATACTTACTCTCGTCTACCAACTAATTAAAATTTCTCTTCGCATCAGGATTCCTCTTTGTAGCCTACGCAAGAAACGACTGTTTTCCTAAAAATACTTTACTGTAGATAATATCGATATTAATCTTATTGAGGAACTCAAAGCATGACCATCCTTATACTACGTACGGAATTTTTAACTTCCATAATTAGTTTAAGGTTTATTTTGAGTTGTTATTAAGAATATGTTGCGGTATGTGTCGCATCTGCTTCGGTTTGTCTCTATCACATATTACGACACCCACTACGACATTCATGCACCATTACTACGTCGTTTAATCAGATAACGCTAAATTTAATAATAAATTAGTAAATTTTTAATACTTGCCATGAACTGAAAACAGCTTTATCCACTACCCCGTATCGTCCAATGCGTGTCGTGAGATGCGTCAGAGGGAAAATGAACCAGGAAATGGGCGGCAGAATCTTCCTAACAACATCACGAAAATAAAAATTGTGGTTATCAACCCACCTGGTAAGTGTGGCAACTCTGCAAAATATCTCTCATGAGGCAATCTATGGGGGAGGCCTATGTTCAGTAGTGAACATTTGATAGTCTGCAATGGTGATGATGATAACGAATATTAAATGTAAATTACCACATCTTGACTCCATAGATCACAATATATAAACCATTATTATACCTACTTTTTAATATATAGTATGAGATCGATTAGAAATTCATAATAAGTAAGAAGATTCATTATAAATAGGACAAATTTTATTTATTCATTATATTTTAATACTTTATTGTTGTCATCTAAAATAAACGGGTGACAAAATCTCTGGCACTCTCTCGCAGTTTACCCCCGGTCGCAGTAAAATAGGTACACTTTAAGGAGTAAATCTCAATTTTAGTAAAAACTTGAGAATTTGCATCAATTAATTGCAAAATAGCAATATAATGCTATTGTGCAAGTAATCGTGAGTGATGAGAACTGGATACACTTTTTAGTTACGAGGCATTCTACTTTAGTACTTGAGGGTGTCAATGCATTTCCGTTTTCATTATTAATAAACAGTACCTGGATGACCGAGCTTTGCTCGGTATTTTTTTGCAATGATGTTTAGACACAAATTACATACAGAGGAAATATGAATAATATTTTTCGACTTTACCGACATAATAAAAAAAAACTTACCCGATTATTTAAATAAAAAATTATGGGAGCAATTAGTTTAATTTAATTATTTGTGTTAAAAAAATACTAAAAAAAAGGGCTCGAAAAAATAGGAGAACGGGAACTTGAAAAAAAAGGGAAAAAGCCATACCGAAGACATCTTGACTCGAACCAGTGTACCACAATTTCGGGACCGCCGGATGACCTGCCCTAAAACGACATTTTCTAAAAACGAAACCTAGATAGATCGATTTATTGTACCCAAAACAACCTGCATACTAAATTTCATGAAAATCGTTTCCGAGATTCCGATTATATATATATATATATATATTGCTCGTTTAAAGGTAAACGATAAATGTAGCCGTTTATTGGCACCGGCTTTCACTTGTGACATTAGCTGTAAAAATTAGTTGTTCCAACTAGATTTACTTCCTAAGACCATAAATTCATGTACCTACCATGACTTTTAAACCACGCAATCATCGATAGAATCAGGCGTTACTTTGCGGAAATTCATTATAATAAGAGGATATTAATATTTAAATCGCAACCATCCGCTTAATAAAATACAAAATAATGTCTCTTACCTGGATTGAAGAGCACCTCCCGCCCTCCCTCAGTTGCGTGTACTAATCCTGTTACCACTAGTCCCAGCACCACCACTCAAGGCACAACTACTCCCAACACCACTATTCCAGGAAAATACACCATCGAAGATAATACGCCGTAGAGTCTACATCACCTGGGGATGCCTCGTATAGAGGCGAAACAAAATTAACTCTGTATGAAAGATGGTGCAGATATCGAGTTATATATCAAGTAGTTCAAATGGTCACGTTAGCTCAAAAGTTTCAGGAACTCGCGACTATCTTAACTGAAAGCAAATAAATTATTATATCAAGGATAACCTACTTCAAAGGTAAGAATTTTAGAATGAAATCTTTCCTGGCGTACAGTTAGTGAGATTAGCTTGATAAACGCCCAATACTATTTTAAAAAGTAGTTGCACTACATAAAAGCCCCGGAGGACACAATTTCTCTTACGATGCCATCATATGATACCTGCGCTCATACAGCGGTATCTTCACCATTTTCGAAAGGCAAACATTTACTAGCGGCGACCGCCACCGTAACTATAAACCTCTATTCCTGGCCGTATTTCCTGCAACAGAAGTGGTTATAATCCAAACCAAACATGAGGATCATCGTCAATACAATGTATTTTTTTTACAATAAGGGTGTGACAGACAGTCCACCTAATGGGAAACGGATGCCTTGGTTCATATACATCCACATTTATCCTCAATTTAGAATCAAAATACAGATGAGTATTTTACCCCTGAGGAATTTTTTTATTCTAAGCTAGCGCTTACTACAATCCCATCTGTTTGTAAGTGGTGATGAATCCTAAGATAGTTAAGTGCACAGACTTAACAAAAGCCTATTCCTGCTTGCCTTGAAGACACCCACACTGTAATCGGATGGAAAAACACGTGCTGGAAATTTATTCCACTCCTTTGCAGTACATATGAACAATGACAAAGCAAATCCTTTGGTTCGAACGCGTGGTAAGTCAACAACGAAAGGGTGGAGACTGACCGAACGTCTGGTCGTCCGGTGGTGGAAGGGAGAGTGAGGAATTAAATTATGCAATTTCTGCGCACACTCTCCGAAATGCATCCTGTAGAAAAACGAAAGAATAAGA
This sequence comes from Parnassius honrathi, assembly GCA_018247895.1. Lineage (NCBI taxonomy): Eukaryota > Metazoa > Arthropoda > Insecta > Lepidoptera > Papilionidae > Parnassius > Parnassius honrathi. The sequence continues at coordinate 7,876 of DWHP01003959.1, forward strand.
TTGATTTTAACCATGTTCGGGTCATCAATAAACCTCGTTTTTAAAATAGATAGAATACCTCGTCTCCAGCTAAAAGGCTATCAGGTCCTCTACACTCACCACACGAAACACAGTGGTATTGAGCTGCTATTTTACGCTGGTATTCTGTAAAGCGTGTTCCTTCCCCGATCGAGCCGATTCATTCGTGCTGCAACCATAATATCGCTGCAGCGTGGCTTTACCACGTAATTGTTATCGTGTAGAATTCAGTCAAGACTTTTTTGAATGCCTAACGCGAAGTTATTATTAAATTGAAATCAACTTAAATAACTAATGAAGCCGTCAACGATTTCAGGAAATAATGTAATGTCTATATTTCGTTAACGTAAATAAGTTAAAATTTTGTTCATCAAAATTCTAATTTTACGCTGAGAAAATGAATAAAGAATAAAACTCCGAAGGCATCTTTATACTATTCTTATTTTACTTAGCTCCTTTTATTAAAATTCCTAATCAAAAAGTATTGAAAAAGTTATTGCAACAGTACCTGGAAGCGACAAGAGATAGTGAAAAAAAGGGAACTTCCAATTGAACTGTGAAGTATTCGCCATTTTTTCTCTGACTGCTTAATTGAGAACTGAAAACGATGCGAGAAGTGTTTTTGATGAAATACAATCCATTTTCTATCTAAAAATTTGATCAAATAAAAAGAAGCTTTGTGTCATTAAAAAAGGACAAATGTGTGTGTTTTCCCTTAAATAAAATATGTCCAACGGGTTACGGAGGAGATAGATTAAAAAAAAGTCGTTTCCCTGCGCCATGGAAGCACCGCTCGCTCCGCTCCAAATACTTACGTTGTATAGCCACGCTTTAATTAATTTATTACTGGATCGCGAAAATGTCGACTCGACCAGGGAAAAACCGCCCTCTCACATAAATGTTTTATATGGTGAGAGTATAGAACCGGTGAGTCTTTTTACTGGACACGAGACCATTCCGTCTTAGTCCTCGGGGGTGACGACGCATCTAAATTTTGATTAGTAATTGAGGACAGACATAGATGTCTATAGGGTACAACATCCACTTATCGTACCATCTGTACTCGTTTGTCATCCTTATCTATATACGTATATATGTGCGTGCGGCACGAGAGCTCCGCTCCAATAAGTTTAGTTGAATGCGCCTTTAACATTCAGTGATGCTGTTAGCGGTTGCAAATCGGTTTGCTCAAGTTCTGTGAACTCGAAACGAACGTAATTAGCACTTAAAATTTGAATTCGGGTTTTACTCGTTGAATTCAGGAAATCGCTCCTGAAACTTTTAAGCTATCGTGGCTATCTGAACTACCACAACTCGATTTCCTTAACGTCTTTAATACATACTTAATTTATAATTTTCATTAGTAATCTTTTTCATTCAATATACATATACAAATAATACTTGTTATAAGTCACTCTTATGTTTACATATAATTTATGCTTCTAATTATTGTCACTTGGAGAAACACTTATTTTTGTGATTTGGCCAATTAATTGTAATTTATTCAAAATATTTATTTTCATTTTTACCTATACTCAACCAGTATCGCCCGGTATCGCCTCACATCATTTTCAGGACATAATAAAATAATAATCCAACACACGAAAATGTTTAAATACTCTTTGCACTGACTCGCTGCAAACTTTTTAATGTACAAAACATCTTATACAATATTTTTGTGTGTGAACGTGTACCTATTGGTTGTTTATTCTAACCATAACATGCGAGAATGGTTTAGTTGTGTAATAAAAAGTCATTTTAGCTCTTTAAAAAAAAAAGAACAAAATCTAAGTAGATAGACTTTATAATTATCATGCTTGATCAATATTATTAATAGTACATAGTATTACGGCACAGCATTAGCATCATTCAATAAAGCTATTTTGATTAATCTACATGAATTTATGGAAACTGTACGTTCTACCTCGTTTCGAAGTTTATCGGTAATTAAGCATTTAATTTAAATGTGCTGCGATAGTAGAAATGATGTTTTATTATAGTCATGAAATTATACTTTTACAGGTACAAATTGCTCGTCGAGGCGAGGAAGCTCAAAAGATGGACGCTTATATTTATTTATTATTAAATACCAAAGAAACCTAATACAATACTTTAACAAAAGTTTTGTTTTGTGTGGAGAGTTTGAAGGAATATAAGAATGGAGTGAACGTTTTAAAAGAGAAAATAGAAAATAGGAAGAAAATCAGGAGAAAGTTTTTATTTTTAGTCGTTATCAGGGTCTTCCTAATAAGGACTAAAAATAAAAACTACGGTTTCCAAACCATTTGCATACAGTGGCAACTATGGCAATCATCCCACTATGACACAATCCATGGGGGAGGCCTATGTTCAGCAGTGGACTTTAATAAGCCGTAACAGTAACGGTAAGCGTTTTAATTTTCACAGGATATTTGGTTGGAGATCTATTTTTATTACTAGCACCTCGCCTCGGCTTCGTCTCGGTGGCAACTGTTAATACGGAGCCATTTAGATTTTTCAAAGTAATTATCAATGGCCATTTATTTTACAAATTTTTCCATTTCGAGATAAATTCTTTCGGTTTTAAATTTTTCGGATAAAATATAGTTGAAATCGATTGTGACTTTGTGTTTTCAAGAAGTGTTTTCGTAATCGATTCATCCGTTCCAAAAATTAGCTCGGACGGACACACATATAAACAGACTTTCTTGTACAAATGGTTATTCTCGTCTTAATGGCATGCAAGTAAAGATTCCTTAAACTTAAACAACATGATCATTAACGCTTCTTCAAAAAAATCCCAGAAATTACACAAAATTTGACCTGCACAAAGTTCAAAAGTTTTTCAAGATTAAATCTGTATAAAAATTATAATTTTTAGGGTTATATAGTAATTAATGGATAATAACAACCCCTAAGAAACGCGATGGATCACTACCAAGCTATTCATAATTTGTTTTGTGCGGTCAATTGTTTAACAAACATGATTTTTTTTTTGATTTTATGATGATTTTTTCCGGTAAATTAAAAAAGTGACTCTCAATAAATCAATCAATTTCATAAGCCTTCACAAATTGGAAAAAGTCACGTTTAAAATTAATTCAAAATTTAAAGTGGCGCGTAATGTGTGATTTTAGTGAAGCATTAAAACTAATAGACGCGCACGTAAAGTGGTTGAGACAGTTGTAATTATAGAGGGTCGACGTTGAAGTGCATCCATTAAAGAGTTATAGAAAATAATTCCCTATTTCGAAATTTAATAGTATATCCATTTAAATTGTGGTTTAGTGTTTCCATGTTCTAAATTTTGCAGTGATTTCCTGGTTTAAAAGTCATGGTAGGTACCTAAATTTCTGGTCTTAGGACGTAAATCTAGCTGGAACAACTAATTTTTACTACTAACGGTGTCAAACGAGAACACAACACCTTTGATGATAAGTGAAGGCTGGTGCTAATAAACGGCTATATTTATTTTTATTTATAATGAAAATGGAAATGCATTGACACCCTCGAGGACTAAAGACGGATACCTCGTAACTAGTAAAAATTGTATCCAGTTCGTATCATTCAAAATTACTTGCACGATAGAATTGTATTGTTATTTTGCAATTAATGATTGCAAATTTGTAAGTTTGTTGCTAAATTTGAGATTTATTACTTAAAGTGAAATGCCTCGTCACTGGTAGAAACGGGTCTCCAGTTCTTGGCACTAACCATAGCAAATGCAAGAGGATTATACTACTATATATTTATTTGCCATTCATTTGTACAAACAAAATGATAACTTTGACAATTAACTCCTGATACACTCCTATAAGACGATGATAATATTTTTATTAATGATAAATATATTTTACTACGACCTGAGCTTTTAGCTGAGAGAGAGAGAGTGCCAAAAGTTTTGTCACCCTTTTATTTTAGATGACAACAATAAAACATAAAATAAATAGAAAATATAACTTATAAATACAAAAAAATTCTTATTCATCATGAATCCACTACTGGATAGGACCATTCCCAGAGCAGGTAATTTGTCGGTATCGTTTTGCTTTGAAGGTAACTTGGCCATCGCGACAGATGATTGATGATCGGAATCAAGTCTCTGATAATTAAGACGGAATGCTTCGTTACCGGTAAAAAGGTAGATAATAACTTGGTTGATATTTAAACTGCTACACCAATTAAAATCAAACAGCTACTACCTTAAGAAGAAGGAAACTCACGTAAGAAACAGCGATTCATTCATTCATCATCATCATCATCAGTGCAGCCCTTTATATTTACATTGCCGAACATAGGCCTCCCCCAAGGAATGCTATAAAGTACGGTCCTGAGAAGTTGATACGCCCATGGGTACGACGAGAATTACAAGGAAAAATTCTTTATTTAAAATAATTCAAGAAGAAATAAAGATTTATTTATATTATCGTGCCTTTCATTGCTCACGAGTTTATTAATTTAAAAAAAGTATTAAAGTATTCGTGACTAGGCCACCAAATCTATATATACATAATATCAATTTTTAAATAGTTAACAAAATGTTAGCATTAATGGTACATTTTATTTAGACTCAGATATGCAAATGAGTGTCCCACGGGGTTCAAGCCTTGGTTGATTTCCATTTTTGCTGTTCGAAAATATTTTTCCTTAAAAAGACAGGACATAAGTAGCAATGAGATTCGTTAAGTCAACTATTACAAAAGTACGCGTACTATAATTTCCAGTCAAAACATTTTTTCAATTGCTGAACTTAAAATTACGACACTTGGAAGAATGCGTACATATAACAATGGCATATTTAAAATCATCTAAGTTGGAATAAGATTTTTTAATGTAGTTGCTCAAAAAGTGGCGTATTGCAGGCGCGTATACCGTTTGTGATGTGGGCTATTACATACTCGAGCTTTTTATTTACCTTTTCCGAACTCGTGTGTTCACTTTCGCAACTGTCAAAATAATATCTATTAAAAAGAAAAAAACCAAACACAAAGTTTTTACTAAAAAAAATTCATAGAAGGTTTTTATGATTCATGCAAATATTTCTAAAAAGAAGCCACTAATTTGTTTTAATATCAGAT
>DWHP01003960.1:0-12950 GCA_018247895.1 Parnassius honrathi
ATGTATTAACAGGTCGTCACTTCATCTAGTGGGGGGTCACCCTACACTACGCCTACCGGTACGAGGCTACTCGAGAACCTTTTTTCCCCATCGGTTGTCGGTTCTTCGAGGCATATGGCCGGCCTATTGCTATTGGTTCTACTGCGGACGTTTTTATACTTCGGTTTGTTAGGCTCTTTCTTAATATTACTTTTTTTAATATTTTATGCAGCACGCTTTATCTGAAATAAGCGTGTTTTATTTATTGTTTTTAAATAAAGAGATTTTATTTCGTAGTCAATACCTACTACTAGAATAATGGATTTAAGTAAATCAACATTTTCAAATACGAAACACGAATACCAAAGCAGTAATAAATGTCATTTAGAATTTCGCAGGGATATTTCAAATAATATTTGCTAAAGCCTGAGGTTTCTACTCAAGGTATTTGTGAAAGCAAAGCTCTAATTAAATTTACCAAATCGATAATTACTATTATAAATCAGATTTCGTATTGTAATACACTAGCGGCCTGCCACGGCGTCGCCTGGGTCTATTAGTGAGGTATTATTTAAATTTATGGTGATTATCAAAGTCCATTTAATTTGTAATTTTTTCGATTACTCATAAATCTCCTAGTATTTCGAATATAATATAAAATCGATAATTCCTGGTTCCTTCTTCGATACTTGATCGTCTAGTTTCATTGCAATGGCTGCAGCTGCTCCGAAGATTAGCTCGGACACACAGACAGACAGACAGAATTTTTTTGACAATAGTTATTTATGTCTTAGTCGCACGCAAGTAACTCCCTCAGCTCCAAAAGGGCAGTTTTTTCGATATTAAAACAAGAGAAATGCAAATGCGTTATCACCCCTGGGGACTAAGACGAAATGCCTCGTTTTCAGTAAAAATGGCCTCCGATTCTCTACACTCACCATACGAAACACACGCTTTACTCTGGTATTCTGTGATAACGTGGTCCTTCCCAGGTCGAGCCGACCCATTCGTGCTACAACCATAATATAGCCGCAATTTGGCTCTATCAGATGTGAATTTTATTTATATGTAGAAAACATTTAAAACTATAGACGGCAGTAACCAATTGCAAACTTGTGGACTGTAATATGTTTTCCTCTTTCGATAAATCGACATTTAAAATCTCCTCTATCCTACATGTACTCGTACGCTAATTGGCGACGAAGGATAGCGTTAAAGGTTTGCCGTTAAAACATATCTGGTACTCCGATCTCCATCAGTCTGCCAAGCGTGGCGATTACGAAGGTTCCTTTTTATAATGGGAGGTCCGAGATCAGAATGGCTTGATAGGGGACGAAAAATAATTTCATTATTTTAAAGAAAAACAACCTCAAGGGGACAATATAAAGCGCAAGTTCGGTCGTGTACAGAGTATTGCTGCCGTATACGGGCTGGTGCTGAAAAATACCACTTAGCGGCTTTGGATTTAATGGAGAGGCATGCTAAGAGGTTTATTAGTGACCTGAATATGATTACGACTTATCTTACCATACTTCAATAGCTTTTCGGTGATTTACAGGATAAATTTCTAAAAGTGCAAGAGGAATAGATGCATGACTTTATTTCTCTCTATCCGTTCCATCATCAGACAATCAGACGTTTGGCTGGTCTCCACCTGTTTGTTGTCGACATAGCACGTATTCGAATCAAAACGATTTGCTCATTGTCCGTCCTGCGTACAGTAAATAAGTGGAATAATATGCATCTGCTTTCCATTCGATTGCAATCAAGTATCCGTTTTTCAAGGCAAGGCTGCATAAGTTTTTGTGTGCGCTCTGCTCTGAAATTTTAGTTTTTGTTAACCTAATCCTTGTCTAATTTTTGAACCCTTGTGCGGAATATCAAAGACTCAAATGTCGTCTAAGTTTCATTGTAACTTCATCCCCAATTTTCCACCTGTAGGAGTAAAATATTCTCTTCGAATTTAAACTAGACCACCCCTGTAGTACAAATCTATTTTATAAAAAAAAGCGTCGTTATTTTGGTTAAATTGACGAAGATACCGAGAAACATATAAAATATACGAAATAATATAAGTACACTCGAATATAGATTTTCCTTCTCTAGAAAAAGCTCTTTAAGAAAATAATTATTCAAATCGGTTCACATTCGGCAAATTCGTATACAAAAATAAACCTACAGACGATATTGAGGGACTCATCATTCTTTGAACTCGTCTAATAATGGAAGGAAGCAATTTCAAGTTGTCTTTTCAATACCCTTACCATTCCCTCGGATAAGTTTTACCAAAAAGGCAATCAGTATGATGATTTTGTACTCAGTACATAATTTGTAAATGTAAATTTGAATAAATAATTAAAAAAATAAGTATATCTGCGTGTTTTCCGCACGAAAAAGAATCTATTTGCCTCATTTCGTCTCGTGCGTGTCGTAAGAAATGACTATAGTAAATGACCTCCTCTCATAAATGGCGACTAAACTATTTTGTATATTATTATTATTATTAGAAATTAAAAAAAACATTTTTCGAAGACATGAGAACTCCGACAACATGCACTGAGGCAGCGCAGACACTTCCTTGCTCCACAACTCTTTCAGAATATAGACTGCTACATTAGTTTTTAATACGCAGTATTATAGTATAATAAGTCTATGCTTTTTAATAACTTTTATTTGTCATATACTTAGACCACCGAAGCCGACATTACACGGAGTGGTACACTTTTGATATTGCAATTGCCATGCGTTTCAGTCACATAAAATCCTCTTTGCTTTAGGCACCTGTCCAGCAGTGGACTGTAAGGTATCAGACGACCGTCTGATGCCGAGGTTATTTTCCCAATAATTGATATTTTAACATAAAAATACCACCAGTGTTTGAGTGCTCTACTTGAATACTACGATGGATTACAATAAATACTAAAAACAGGTCTGGACACCCAACCTAGAAGCCTTATAGCCATATTTGTTGCCATTAAATCCTATTAGCCTATTACCTTCGTGACTTAAAGCTTATTGTACATCTAGCGTTTAACACAATAAACATTTTAAGACCAAAAGATATTCATTAATTATAATAATTAAAATTTATTCATTTTATTTTATAGAATAGGGGTGACAAAGGAGCACGCAGTCCAACCAAAGGTTAAATGGATAAGAATAAAAATACAAATACGTTTTTACACGTGAGGACTAAGATGGAATGTCTAAAAAGGTATCCTATTCTCTACACTCTCCATACGGAACACACCAACATTAAGCTATAATATATATTTTACACTGGTATTCCATGAGGGCGCGGTCCTACCCCGGTAGAGCTGACCCATTCATACTACAACCATAATATAGCTGCAGCGTAGTTCTGACATGTAATTATATATTTTAAATTATTTACAGCATTTGTAAGGGAAGGGTTTGAATATAGGATATATAGGAGTACACAGTAATTAGAAATAAAGATGTTACAGATTAACACGTAGTTGGAAGCGACATCTCATTGTGTAACAGTGCATAACTGCAGTTCTACTGTCTAGACAAGACTCCAGACTGTCTCAAAAACTACTCTACATATGTGGACAAGTAATAAAGAGCTACAATGTTTTAGGAAAAATAATAATAGAAAGGATATAGAGTCGCACATTACATATTGTTTGTTTGTATAGGAACATTATTTCTATCTTGTACGTAGTAGAGCTATGCTGCAGCTATGTTATGGTTGTAGTACGAATCGACCGGAGAAAGACCACACTCTCACAGAATACCAGCGTAAAATAGCAGCTTTATACTGCTATGTTTCGTATGGTGAGTGTAGAGATGCGGAGACCCATTTTACTGGTGACGAGGCATTCCATCTTAGTCCTCAGCGGTGACAAAGCGTTTGCGTTTTGATTCTTAATCGAGGATAAATGTAGATGCCTTTGGGCCACAGCATTGCCTTACTATCAGGTGGACTGTGTGATCGTTTGTCACGCTTATTCTATAATTTAATAAACTATAATAAAGAGATATAGTTTAATCTAAAAAATATAATATAACATAAATCAACAGCCATCCCGACGTGTACCGCCGTCTTGTCAAAAGCACAGCGATCCCGGGTATGTGTTTGTGACACCTCCGTGGACTATATTTTGGCCATGGATAATAGAGCATATGGCGCACCGCTATAGCCGATCTTATCTTCTCCCGTGACTTCAACTAAGCCACGGAAAATTGGTTAGAAGACATCTATCTTACAGAAATTCAGTTCAGCAGTTCGCATTCAGAGTAAGCATGCCACGCGAAGTGGCCACTTCGAGCTTATCCTACATTTTGGTTACCTACGTGGACTTCACAGTTTTGATCTGAATGATTTATGTAGTGAAAAAAGTGTTGTTTTGTTTCTCACTAGTTCTTCTCAGGACAAAGGATATCCAAACCAGTGGTAAAAGCATGAACGACTTTTACTACTTACTGAAATTCTTTAAATAAATATGCTTGGATAAGAGTTATTCTATGTTATTTTATTCTATAACTAAACTTTGGTTATTAAGTCCCTAGCGAAAACCCATTCAAGTACATAAAGACTGACTGAACCAATTTACAATCAATAAAGTGGAACGGAATGGAACCGCATCTTTTATCAAAGCAACTAATAAAAATCATTGGTTACCAACTTGGCAAAGAGTGGCTACAATAGCGAAAAACCCTATGAGGCAATCTATGGGGAATGCCTATGTTCCGCCGTGGACTTTTGATATGTTGTAAAGAATAAAAAAATCATTTAAATAATAAGGGGTAAAAGTTGCTGTTTACATAATGATTTTTTATATTTATGCGAACTCTACACATTGATTAAAACTACTTTTATAGATTGTGTCGCGTTTAATAACCCTCATTAAGTGCACGACGCGGTGCTACAAATTTTGTGTTTAAAAACTCAAAAAACTGTTTGCACACGTAAATACAATAGTTGTGACATGAGTTTGACGTGTGCATTAAAGATTATAAGTAAAAATATTTTCATTAGTGTAATATCCTATCTAATTATCTTAAAGCTTTTTATATGGGATAAGGGTGTCAAACGAGCACACAGACCACCTGATCGTAAACGGATACTGTGGCCTATGGACATCTACATTTATTCTCGATTGTGAATCAAAATGCAGATACTTTGTCACCTCTGAGGACTAAAATGTAGTAAAAAGGGTCTTCGGTTCCTTACACTCAGCATACAAAACACAGCAACATTAAGCTGCCATTTTAGCCAGGTATTTAGTGAGTGCGTGGTCCTTGCCCAGTCGAGCCGACCCATTTGTGCTTCGTAATATAGCTGCAGCATGACTACTACATACACAACTCGTTGTCTTTATATGTTTATTACCTCGTATTTTTATCCAATAAATAAATTAACGTATATTTTAATGCATAGATATTTAGGTATGGTATAAAAACTAGTTAGTTAACGAGGAAAGGAGCTACTGGAAAATTACATGTTTAAGTGAGGCAAGTTCTTGTGGTTTAGTTGGGTCAAGTGTTTAATTCACGTTGGCACTCTAAGTGACTCTACTTCGTAACAAGCACTACATTAATGTTTTTCAGCTACTGCTTTCAACCTACTTTTGAAGTGACTAAAGACGTTTTACGCGTAAAAATTTATTAAAACCATTAATTAAACAATTTATTGTTTGTGTATGTATATTCCATGCTATAGTATAAATGCATAGAAATCTGAAAAATAAATAAACTTATTGATATCTAATGCCAGGAAGTGATTATGGCCAAATATATCATTTGTATCCGACGAAAAAATAAGATGCGTAGATACTTTGAGAACGACAACGTAAAACAATCAATACAAATCACAAACTACAAAAGGTTTTCACGTAATAGATCGATTGTGTAGCTGTATTATATTATGGTTGTACTATGGATGACCGGGGTGATATGCTGTTTTGTTTCTTATAGTGAGTGTAGAGATCCGGAGATCCTTCTTACTGGAAACGTAGCATTCCATTTTAGTCCTCAGGGGTGACGACGCATCTGCAATTTAATTCTTTATAAGCCACAGCTAAGTGGAGAACAATTCTAAGAGAATAAATGGAGAAAAAAAATTCTACGATAATATATGCAGCAACCCACAATACCTATGGAACCTGTAACTCTGGATCTACAGTCTGACTGAAACATATCTGTAAACAATCCATACTGTAAATATAGTTATAAAAACTTATCGCTTGCTAATAAGGGAGATAGTTACGTCCAAAAAGAGATAATAAAAAGGGAGAAAAAGATTAAGAACCGTAACTATGTTCAATGATTTAAAATTGTTTTGAAAATTGTAATAGATACTAGTCATAAACAGATTTTAATATAAAGATGTCTCATTATATTCTATTCGAATTTCGTTTAGTGGTAACGGACTATTAAAAAGCAAAACCACAGAACAAAACCATAAGTGAGCACTTACTTTTCATTTTCTCCTGAGAGTTCTGCTATTGTTTATAGCAAATAGGTATACTCTTAAGTTTATTATAAGCTACATGGTAAAAATTTACACGGTGACTTGTAAACTCTACTCAGGGCATTATTATCTAATAGTTTGTAAAAATGAAATTGCATATGAATCAAGCAATAAAAAGTCGAGTTTTTAAAATCGTTTTCATATTTTGCGAATATAAGATTGAATTGACGGAAATAATATACTTTATGGCGACATTGCAATACGTTTAAACTTTTTTAACCTTTTGTGATTTAATTTAACGAAATTATTATCACTCAATCAGAGGATAAGTACAAAAAAATAAATAAAAGAAAAATAACTAAAATGCGGTAGGTACTCTTTGGTTCACAAGCAGCAACACTGATAATTATTTGAGAAAGAGTTATAGTTCTTGCAATTGTGAGTGCGGTCGACCTTTGGATGTGGTACGACATGTACATGCACAGTGTGACAGTGTGCGTGCCTGGCGGAGTGGGCGTCTGCTCGCGACTGACTGACCGCTAGTGTTGCCGTATGAAGAAACAAAGATGCACTAAGCCCTTATTAAAATTGCGCTATATTTTGCAAATATCTGCTTTATATAATCAACCAAATTTCGCTAAGTTTTATCCTGTAAATATATAAGGAAATAAGAAAAAATGCGATTATTTAAAGGCAATTGATGAGCTCTTCATTTATTTAAGCAATAAAATCAACTAAATTGGACAATTCCACTATGTCTTCAAGGAAATCGTCACCTCCAGATGCCGATGATGAGTCTTACCTGCTTTTATTCCTTTTTTACAGTTTAGTAATTTTTGAGGACACTTTCAGGTAAGTTTTTATGTGACAGCTTTGCTTAAGAATTTTTTTTATTGATGAGATGATGACGTATCATTATATTTGAATTCACTGTTTCAACTAACATCCGCTCACGTAGCTTACTTATTGACAATGTTCGTAACGCCGAAAATCCGCTATACTTCAGAGTTTGAATTTCAGAAGCGACAGCACGCTTAGTAAGTCCATTAATTCTCGAAAAGCATTAATCCCAGCCGCATTTTTGCATCTGAAGACTTGAGCTCAAAATTTCACTATCTTCATCAACATCACACCTTCTCATTTGACTAATTGAATTCCACGCCATTTGTTTCCACTCAGAATTATATTTCTGGCTATAAACCTTCTTCCTCGGTGACATTTCCATTTAGAGTTTTTACAAAAAAAACAAAACTGAGTTAAACGACTAACACAAAACTAGAAAGTGGGAAAAACCAGTTCTTCTCAGGTATTAAAGCTTAGAGGATTAATAGGTATAATGAAAAGCAAAACAGCTACATAATAACATAATGCAAATGGGAGATGAAACAATAAACACATCAGCAACTAAAGTTCACTGCTGAACATAGGCCTCCCCTATAGATTGTCTCATAGAAGGGTTTTCCATAATTGCCACGTTTGGCAAGCAAGTTGACAATCGCAGTTTTTTTTAATTTAGGTTCAGAACGGCTAGAACCCGGAGCCGTAAAGCTAGTTAATAAAAAAACGCAGTTTTTTTTATTTTTAGTCCTTTTTAGGAAGACACTGTTGCCCATCTCCCGATTTATTTCCTACTGTCGCCTCTTACGACACCCACCAGATGATATGGGGTAGAGGATGTTCTTTCACCGCCACTACATGGTAAATTACCTACTAGGTACCAACTAATATAGTTACAAGGTAATAAAAACTGTTACTTTAAATTTTTCTTAACTACCACGAAGCTATACACTGGCTCTGCAAGGCGAGGATTCTAAGGCCGATTGTAAAAAAGAAACCTAAATTACTGTTTTAAGTACAAAAATAAAGTGTTAAAGAGCCCGGGCAACCCGGACACTGCCAGATGAAGAACATAAATATGAGAGAGAAGTACTTTATTTATTAGAAATATCGACAAAACTCATCGGTAACTTTTAGGACCATTTATTTTGCATCGTAAATGAGCAAAAATCGTAAAACGTAAGTACCGATAGGAAAAGTTTCAGCGCGTTGCTAAATTCCTTCGACGTTAATTTGGGTTAAGAGTTGAAAATTCAGTAAAACTCAACTCGTCGGTTACGCTACCAATAAAAATTTAATTAGCAAACGTTGAATGTGGGTTATTTTTTTCCAGTTTGACCTAATTGTTACATTTTTAATGAAAACAGAACCTTATGTTCTTTATTTTATATTCTTTTACGAGTTAACGTGGTAGAGCCACCCTGCAACTATATATGGCTGCGGCACTAATGGGTCAGCTCGACAGGGGTCGCTCACGCTCTCTCAGAATACCAATGTGTAACATCAAACTAATGCGTTTCACATGGTAAGTGTTCGTATGAGAACTAAAAACCATTTTCTAGGTAACGATGATGGAATACCTATCTTAGTCCCCAGGGATGACAACGCGTATGCATTTTGACTCTTAATTGAGTATAGATGTACATGTCTATATGATGCAGCATTCGCTTACCACTGCTGAACAAAGTCCCATAGGGTAGGGCTACATCTTGTCTTATAAGGGCGATATACCAGAGTTGCCATGCTTCGCAAGCGGGTAAACAACTGCAGATTTTATTATTTTGAGTTTTATCAGGTTGGTATGTGGATATTAACACAATATAACGTTTGTAGAACTTGTAGAAAATCATTTAATTTATTAGTTATTCATCAAATTAGTTTTCAGAATTCCGAAACGTATCGAACGGGTCGGTCACGCACATACGGTATCCCGTTTTGCCCGCCAAATTCCGTACGTAAAACTACCGTAGGTGTGTGACGGGTCATTGATTTTATATGAACTTGCGGCGTTCGGAATTATATTCATTATATTCTGGATAGGCTCGTAATTTGACTCTTTTTGCATAATCTCGTAATCTTAGGGAGTTAAGTTAAGCACACAGTAACGGCAGCAATATGTTTTATTCTTAGCTAGATACAACAACAACGCAATCACAATAACTTCTTCCGTATTCACTGGCTGAATATTTGTATTCAATTGTTAGCATCTCTCAACTGAGTCTTGTTATTTCGAAAGGAAAAAAAAACGATTGTGTGTGATGTACGTACGAAACCTCGAATCATAATTCCGAAACGGAATCCCGAATCGAAATTCCGTATGTATGTAATCACACTGCTCTACAAAATAAAAACATATGTCGAATCGTTTAAAAAATAAACCAAATGCAATCTTGACAAATACCTTGCAGCCTGTATGACTCTGATTAGTGTTCACCAAACCGAGACACAAGTAGGTGCGTTACTGCTTAAAAAAAAAATAGAAATAAAAAAAGAGTGGCAAGAAACCAGGCAGCCTGATATGAGCGCACGATAAGAGCTTCATATTGCGCACTAAATTCAAGTTTTGTGTAGGATGTGAAGAAATTAAACTGGAATCTCTTAAACTTTATTAAAATTCGTTGAATAGAATTTCTAACAATTTCCTATTTACCTAAAAATAAATTAGTAGCATACCTATTTACATTTATACTTGATAGAGCCACGATGCAGCTATATTTTGGTCGTAGCATGAATAGGTTGGCTCGACTGTGGTAGGACCACGCTCTCACACAATACCAACGTAAAATAGCAGCTTAATGCTGCTGTCTTTTGAAGGGTGAGTGTAGCGAACCGGAGACCCCTTTTTACTGGAAAAGTGGCATCTGCATTTTGATTTTTAGTCGTGGATAAATATAGATGTCTATGGGCCACATTATCCACTTACCATCAGGTGGACTATGTGCTAGTTTGTCAACCTTATGTTATGACAGAAACATTACCTATCACGACTGTTACACAGTGGAATACGTTGATTAAGACTTTCATTAGGCACGATCCTGAATCACTTCTCTCATTCCTTTTCATATAGGCTCGCCATCTACAGGTAATCGTAATTTGGCCCATCTTATAAACTTCCGTTTACGCCCAAGCAACTAGTTCATTGCTGGCTCATTACCTCTAACTTTTGCAACATACATTTTCTTTGTCACTCGTTCTTCATTCATTCATTCTACTTTTCTAAACCAATAATAAATAAGATAAAGTCTCAAAATGGCGGCATGTCATGACTGTGTCATGAAAATTACTGCGTAGGGACTAAAAGAGTCTGTAAACGTAATCATATTCGTGAAGTATATGCTAAGAATTTAAGTTTAGATTAATTTCTGCACATGTTTTTAATTAAAAAAATTATTAAACCACTCTTACTGTTACCGTTACCGTTATAGATCATTAGATTCCACTGCTGGCCACATTGGCCTCCCCCATGGATTGTCTCATCGGGAGGATATTTTCCACGATCGTCAAGCGGGCTGGCAACCGCTGTTTTTTATTTTTAGTCGTTATTAGGAAGACGCTTCTCCTGATTTGTTTCCCCCGTCGCCTGGCGACACCCACGGGATGACATGGAATAGTGTATATTCTTACATCGCCACTACACTATAATTAACCACTCTCAGTATACATAAATTCCTTGTGTTGTGAGTGAAGGAGGAGTTCTTAGAGACATTAGTCGAATGGCGGATTCGAAGTCACGGTACTACTACTGTCATATTTTTTTAATTTTATACATCCAAATAAAAGCACTAAAATAAATTTGAAGTAATTTCTAAGCAAAAATCATCCAATTCACGAATATCCAATCCCATAAAAGTAACTCTACTTTGTTCATATGTGGTTTCTTATTTACCCTCATAAGTGCTTTCTGTCACTGTGAAAATCCATTTAAGATTTTATTCTAAAACCTTTTATACACAAAGTGATGTCAAGAACTTCTTGACATGAAAAAGCTTGAAACTACACATTAGATATTTCCAAATAATATTGTTCGTATTAGTTTGCACCCTTACCTCTTTAAAAAAAATCTAACGTAAACGCGTAGTTCTCATAATGATCTGTAATATTTAGGTGAATACGACACATTAAATAAAACTAATATTACGAATTTTATCGTGTTGAATATTTTTATAGGGTAGGGTGACAAATGAGCACACAGTCCACCCGATGGTAAGTGGTTGCTGTGGTCTATAGACATCTACATCTATCCTCGATTACGAATCGAAATACAGTTGTGTTGTCACCCGTGAGAACAAGACGGAATGCCTCATAATTTACTGGAAGGTAATATGGTCTCCGGTTCTCTACACTCGCCATACAAAACACAGCATCACTAGTAGCGTAGCGTATTACGCTGGTATTATGTGAGAGCGTGGTCCTTCCCGGTCGAGTCGACCCATTCGTGCTACAATTATACTATTAATATAACTACAATGTTTAATTTAATCTTTAATGATAGGGGTAGACAACCTTTGTTGTTTATGTTGGTAGCCTTTGTAGTTTTATAAATCCGCAGTAACATCTCAATTTATATGTTTTCAATTCACTATTTGACACAAAAAGAATTTAATATAATGTGTGAGTATATATGTGGGTACATTGTATGTCTGTATATTTATTTATTAATATGTTTAGTATATGTATGTATGAAGCTGTTGTTATCCCTAATAAAAAAATCCGACGTTTCGAGCACTTTACAATAGCCAAAAGTTGAAGGCAGCCTTCGTTAACTACGATATCGGGACGTTAACCACCTCAATCCTCTCGTGACCGTGGATGCTGTAAAGTACTTGAAACTTTGGAAATATAAAATAAAAAATGGCCGGCCCACTGCCACTTCAGCTTACTAATCCGTTGGGCACTTGTAGCGACTACCTTAGTGATGAAATTCGGTCTGGAGAACATTATACAAGGTGTTAGTGTAAACACCGTTGTCACTATAACCATAGGTAAAAAAACGCTATTTTCTTTCATAAAATTTAAAAAGGCCCTGGAACGCAAAGGGTGTTTGAAAGATAAGCTGACCGTTCATTGTAAGGAAAAATCATACAAAGCGAGGCCAAGACAAACTGGTTTTTTAAAACGCTAAATAATTTTAAGGAAAAATTGAGATTTTACTAAAAAAAATGCTGTTATTTTTCTTTGAATTTACATTCTATAAGTGAAACCAAACCACCGGTTTCAAGGATAACGGTGACTACACTAACACCTTGCACAATTTTAATATAGAATGACGTGTTACCAGTAGAAAGGGTTTTCATTTTCGTTATTATAAGAAACACCACAGCTGTTTGCGCCCGATTGCGCGGGGACCGGTTGATAGAGGGCGCGGCCGATCAAGTGGGAGTTTTTAGCCTGCGCTGGCGCGCGCGTCAGTTGGCTTGAAACTGCGAAACGCCGCACCGCGTCGGGAGAAAAAGTGAGCCCGAGAACCTCGAGTGAAATCGAAATTGTTATACGCTTGACGGCCGCCATTGTTTTAGTTAGTTTCGTTGATAGAGGTTATAACGAGGCCCTTTTTTTTGATAGTAAGCGATCGGTTTAACCTCTATAGTTACCAATTTGTGTCGAGGGATTGTATAGGTGGCATTTTAATATCGAACTAAATAATTTGAACCGTAATTGGCATTGAGGTGTAACTTACGTGGCATTCTATATAGTA
>DWHP01003961.1:0-12949 GCA_018247895.1 Parnassius honrathi
ATTGTACAAGAGCCAGGTAGATCTGTTTAACCAGTTTAGGATCTGCCACATTCCTTATATTTTTAAGTACGTATATCAGATTTCTCAACCTTGTAGTAATTAAATTAACATGAGATTGGAATGAAAGATTGTTATCTATAAGGATACCAAGATATTTTACCATATTGGTAGTAATCAGTGAAGGGCAACGGCATACGTTAATATTGCAGCAATCATGCGCAATCAGAGAATGCGAAGGAGTTGTTGAGGTGGTGTTTCGCATGGAGAAAGGTATGTATACAGTTTTTTCTGCGTTTAGTGTCAGGACATTGAACTTTAACCAGTGACACACAGTGTTAAAGCCCTCCTGCGCCAATCTATAAACGTCCTCCCACTTGTCGGCTGAGAACAAGAGCGCAGTGTCATCTGCATAAGAGATAACTTTACCACCTTCTAGAGGAAGATCACAAAGGTCGTTTAAATAGGCTAGAAAGAGCGTTGGCCCTAATATACTGCCTTGCGGCACACCATAAGTAATAGGTAGGTCATCACTAATAAAGTCATCAATCTTGGTGCATTGACAGCGATTTAAAAGGTAATCTTCAATTAGTTTTAACTGATTTCCTCGAATTCCCATCCTGTCTAATTTATTAAGTAGTATTGGGACAGAAACTGTGTCAAAGGCCTTAGCTAGGTCAACAAATATACCTATTGTTTTTTTGCCAGCGTCAATGTTCCTTACCACATAATCCACAAGTTCATGGACCGCATCACAAGTTGATTTGCCAGTTCTAAAACCAAATTGATTATTTGAAAGTAAGTTGTTTGCTTCTAAGTATTTTATAATTCTGTTATTGATGATGCGTTCCAGGAGCTTGGAGACAGAAGGTAGGATAGAAATCGGCCTATAGTTTGTTACCTATAGGCCAATTTTGCGAAGAGGCGAAATTGTTTAGTAGTTGGTTAAAAAACTTAACGCAGTTGTGAGGTGATACCCAACGATATAATTTTTTTAATAATCAATGGTAGAGCCATACTGCAGTTGTATTATGGTTGTAGCACGAATAGGTCGGTTCAGCCAGGGAAGGACCACGCTTTCACAGAACACCAACGTGAAATAGCAGCTCAATACTGCTCTTTCGTATGGTGAGTGTAGAGCGGCAGAGATTATCTTTATTGGGAACGGGCCCTTTCATTTTGGTGACAACGCATCTACATTTTTATTCTTAATCGATTATAGATCGATTGTAGATCGATTGTAGATGTCCGCGAGCCACAGCATTCGTTTACGATAAACGATTTCCACAAGATTTCGAAGTCGCAGTGCTTAAGATACAGTGAATTACATTGACAGTGGGGTAACAATCTGAGTGCAAACTTTACTCAATGTAGTCAAGATTATGGGAAATTAAAATGATTATTTAAAAACTATTTAAAATCTGTTTTTTTTTTTTATTTCAATTAGGATTATAATTACTTAACGTACGTCTTGACAGAAATCCTATGAGCTCTGCCTGATACATCATGCAACCAAAAGCGCTGACTCTACAGTTACTAGAAGCTGCCTAATGCTTATGCAGCCCCCTCTAGATACAAACCCTAACAACCCTTTGGGCTTGTGGTTGCATAACTTAGCTTTTAAAATACTAATATATTTTTACGTGGTAGAGCCATACTGCAGTTATATTGTGGTTGCAGCACGAATGGGTCGGCTTGACCGGGGTAGGACCACGCTCTCACAGAATACCAGCGTAAAATAGCAGCTTAATGCTGCTGTGTTTCGTATAGTAAGTGGAGAGAACCTGTGTTGAAACGTAGTTTTGTGCTAAGTGCAGTAATATTGGAGTTCAGCGCCAGCAGGAAAGGGAGGCGCTTTTTTGGAGCGGTGCAGCGACGGCGGATTCCGGCCTCCTTGGTAAAGTCAGCCCTCACTATACACCTTCTTTCACAAACACACTCACACTACCCTTACACCACGCTGACTACGCCTTGTAGTATACCCTACTCCTGAACTGGGTAAGTTTTCCTTTGATTATAGCCAGGCATATTTATAAGTATTTTCCATAAGCCATTGGGCTCGTCCCTTAGTTGCTTGTCGAGCTGGTTACTGATGGGCCCTAACCGGGTCGACCCAAGTCTGGGCAACTCTGGGCCGTAACTGTGTATTATATTATATTACACGAAATGGCGCCATGTGTCTATCCGTGGAGTCACTAGAGGCGACAAAGGGAAACAAGCAGGAGATTTTATACGTGGTAGAGCCATACCGCAGTTATATTAGTAGTATATTTGTAGCACGAACGGGTTAGCTCGACCGGGACAGGACTACGCTCTCACAGAATACCAGCGTGAAGTAGTAGTAATGCTGCTGTGTTTCGTATGGTGAGTGTAGAGAACCGGAAACCCTTTTGACTGAAAACGAAGCGTTCCATCTTAGTCCTCGCGGGTGACAACACATCTGCATTTTGATTCATTATCGAAGACAGATGTAGATTTCTATGGGCCACTGTAATCACTTACCATTAGGTGGACTGTGTGCTCGTCTGTCACCCTATCCTATAAAAAAAGAAGATGGGCAGCAGCATCTTCCAAATTACAGCGATAGTACAATAAAAACTGTAGTTGCCAACCCACTCACTAAGCGTGGCAGCTATGGCATCCCCCATGAATGAGAGTTACGAAGAAATGGCCACCAATTCCCGACGGCCCCGCCATTCCTGACTACGGTGGTGACCATGGTACCGACAAGGTAGCACCTTAAAAACGGCAAGACCCCAGGTGAGGATGGAATTACAGCGGAACTTCTGAAAGCGGGTGGAAAACCGGTACTTGAAGTCCTTGAGAAGCTCTTTGATTCCGTCTTCCATGGTGTGATTACTCCGGAGACGTGGAGCAGAAGTTCGGTGATCATGTTTTTCAAGAAAGGCACTCTTGAAGATCCACACACCGATTTCTTTTCTAAACTACGTCTACGTGCTGTTTGCGTGAACCATTACGAATCGTCTTGCACGCATGCAGTCGACGACTTTCAGCCTCCCAAACAAGCCGGTTTCCGGAAAGACTTTAGTATCATATACCACATACATACCCCTCGGCAAATTGTACAGAAAACCGAAGAGTACATTCTGCTATACTTTACCTTTCGTCTGTGTACTGTGAGATAACTTTTGATTCCGTTAAAATTTGGGCGGTGCTACAGTCCCTTCAGCGGTGCCAATTTAACTGTCGGTATATCGAAGTGCTGAAGTGTTTGTACAGCAAAGCTAAGAGGGCTATCCGAGTACAGAACCAGAGTACGAAACCTATCCAACTACAGAGGGTAGTAAAACAGGATGATGTTGTATCCCCGAAACTCTTCGCCGTTGCATTGGACGACGTTTTCAAGCTGCCGGACTGGAAAAGATACGGTATTAAAACCAATGGCAAAGACATCACTCACATTCGATTTAACGACGATATGGTCCTTATGGCAGAATCTCTGGAGGACCTAAGCATTATGCTCAATGAGCTCAATAGTGTCTCCCAACGGATAGGTCCATGCGACACCTATGCCGGTAGTTGTTGAGAGCACTAAGCTCGAAATTATTGACGATTATGTTTACCTGGGACAAATAGTCCGACCAGGTAAGTCCAACTTCGACCGATAGGTCAATCGACAGATTCAACTCGGCTGGGCAGCGCTCGATACATCTTCTCATTAGGTATACCTCTAAGTATACCTGAAAACGAGATTATACAACCAGTGCAAGTTGCCAGTGATAACTTATGAATCTGAGACGTGATTCTGCACTGCTGGCCGAATGAGGACGCACAAGGTCGCTAAGCAAACTATGGAGGGGCTATGCTCGGGGTTTCTGTGCGTGATAAACTTAGAAATGAAGATATCCGCAATAGAACTAGAATGATCGACCCAGCCCAACAGATAATTAGAAAGCTGGGCCGGCCATATAGCTCGAAAGACTGACAACCAATGGGGGAAAAAGATTCTCGAGTGGCAGCCTCGTACCGGTAGGCGAAGTGTAGGTTGATCCCCCACTATATGGACTGATGACATGGTAAGTTCAGGAAGTCGATGGAAGCTTGGAGGATCATGACTCCGGACCGTGCTTTGTGGCACTTTTTGAGGGTGGCCTATGTTCAGCAGTGGACTTGTGAAGGACTGTAATGATGATGATAATTATAACAATTATATATTTATAACCCAACCTTTCAATAATAATGACAATGTGTGACCGTTTGCGTAAACTATGGTGTAAACGTAATTAACAACCAGGCTTAGAAGAGTTACAACCCAGAGCCGTAAAGCCAGTTAATAAAAAAATCACCTCAGCACCTCAGTCTAGCGAGTAGCGACATCTAGTGAGCATTTCATTGACATGTGACGGAAACGATTCTTACTTCTAACCCAATACATACTATTGTAGTCTTTATTCTAACCTAACGATTTAGATGAATATAGGGTATTTTACACCATGTAAAATGAAATAAAAATATATATATTTATGACAGATTTTGTTGAAAGTAAACGAGAAATATTGATTTCTGTTTATAAAATTGCATTATAAATTTTAAGAATTTTTAAATCGGCAAGTTTGACGATTGTGATGTCACGAGTTAAACAACATGGCTGCTAATGTTTTCACGTGAAAATTTAAAACGATAGATTAAAAGTAATTTTATGGCACTATTCTGTTTTAAAAAAATTATACATTTTACCAATTTTTGAAAATGGGTAAAATGCCCTAACGTATATAATAATCTATAAAATATAAAAGTAAAACATTGTCTATACTATATACAATGTTTTACTTTTAAAGTTTATCTACATGGAATATAGAGTTCCCATGGGAGATTGTCCTCTCAGGAGGACAATCTCCCATAGTCCCCATAGTCCCATTGTCCTCTCAGGAGGACAATCTCTCATAGGAGAACAATTGAGATAGAAGTGGGTGTTGAATCAATAAACTGTTTTTTTTCAACAGCTTTTCATTCGTCAATGTGTTGACTATTGTTCATTAATGAAAAAATAAGTTGAAAATATTAGCTTTCAATTCACGTCAACCCACTCAACGCATTTTTTTCAATATTATTTTATTCATTTCTGTGAATTTAGTCTCCTTCGGAAGTATTCGTTACTTCCGGAGGTTACCGAACACCGCCGCGTCAACACATCGGACGCGGTCTCGTGGGTACGTGTGTGAGCGTGAGTAAGTAAAGAAAGTTAATTTGTTATTTGTTAAGATTTTGTATTTAGTATAGTAGTAGTGTAAACAATCCGTGAGCTTCTTTGAAGGGCTAAAATTCGTTGCGAATCTTTGGTTTGCATTACGCGGTAGAGGACAAGTGTTTTTAAGTTTAGTTTATTTTTTAAATTTAAGTTTTACTGGTTGGGATTTTACGTGAATATTGTTTTGTGACAAAGCTTGGACATTATGTCAGTGGCATGTAGAAACGAAAGTTTACTGTGCCAAAGACAAATAGATAATATAAATCGAATTGTGACTCACACAAAAAAAGCTCGCAGAGAAAGACTAAGACGCTAGCAGACAAAGACTTGCCGACGATCACTTCGGAAGATTGGACCACCTACCAACAGTTATGTCGGGTGTTGAAACCATTCGAAGAGTGACCGAGTGAATATTTGACGGCGTGTTATCTTATAATAACGACACGTTGCCTGATAGAATTTTATAATAAAATATGAGAGAAAGGAAATCGAACATCAAATGTTCACGATATAGTTTCATTTTTGAAATCAGGTTTATAAAACAGATTCAGAGGGATAGAGCAAAGTGGCACATTTAGTTTGTTTATTTTCTCGGACCCTTGATTTAAGATGCAGGGATTTGCAGACCACGCTGAAGCAGTCAAAACAAAAGATAGAGTACGAACGCTCGTCGCCACCGAAATATCCAAAATTGATGCTGCAACACTGGCCCAAACTTCAGATCATAATGAATTGACAAGAACTAGAATGAGTTTAGTCCACGGGATATTTTTGATCAAATAATATGGGCACCACCCACCGCAGGCACTCCGTTATCAAAAGCCATAGAAGAAGTGGACATCTATTTGGCCAACGACATATTACCAAGAACAAATACTACTGGTGACTGGAAGAATTCCTCGTAATGATGGAGAACTTACAATTTTTTATCCAAACTTAGCCAAAATTTACATTGAAAAATGTACTACGACTAGCAACATCAGTGAAATGCGAAAGAACGTTCTCCAAATCGGGGCTAATTGTAAATCAAAGAAGAACAAGACTAACTACCAGCAAAGTAGAAAATCTGCTATTTTGAAATGTTAACTTAGACGGAGGCCGTTTTGCAAGTTATGAGATTTCATATGTAATTGTAAATAGAACAAAGGAAAAATAAACAAAAAATGGTGAATAATGTATATACCCAGCCAGTTCTAAGCCCGGAAAAAGTACGAAAAAATGATCATTCCGGATCAATAAACATAGAAGTAATCTTTGGATACGAATTTATTCTTATCAAATCAATAATCTGTAACATAATCTGCAAGAAAATTGTTATTGATCGAAAACGTTGAAATATTAAATTGACGATTAACGCTAACAATTGAAGTTTCAAAACCTGTTATTTATTTAACAGCTTTTTTTAACCTGTTGACCATTAATGATTGACAGTTAAATTACATTAACTAAAAAACCGTCAATGACCCATACTTAGTTGAGAATGTGTCCGTCTGTAAACAGTAAATAACAGTTTAAAAACTCTCCACAGCAGCGTTCGAGTAGCTACAGGGTATGATAAATCATTGAAAATAAAAATTTTGCAAGCAATAAAATAATTATTGTGAAAAGAATTGTGGTGAAACTATGTGCAATAAAAAAATCATAAAAAGTTCTTTAAAATTTAGATTGTAACTACAGTGACGCCACCCTTTTTTAACGCTTTCCTACGGACACTTTTTCTACGGAGTCTGTACTCCTTACCTCTACACTCCGTATTTATCCAGATAGGTGTCATCTCCGTTAGTAATTCTTTCTCCAACGCCAAGTAAAGATCGCTCGCCGCTGATTATCTTTACGTAGGTGTGCCTATTTAAACTTGTAACTTCTGAACGACTTGACCATAGATTACCGCAAATGGACTTGGCCGTTTGAGTTCATATTATGTCCATAATCACGCAATTTTTTTGTCTCAACACAATGGTTCATAGTAATGCCAATATCCGATAGGTAGCGCTGTGTTCAAATTATTAATCAATTTTATATTTACAATGACAAAAATACGAAATCATAGTATTGAGAACGTTTGTGATAAGGAGAACAATCTCTCATAGGAGAATAGTTGAAAAAGTGTCCATCTGTAAGCAATAAATAAAAGTTCAAAAACTCTCCACAACAGCGCTGGAGTAGCTACAGGAAACAGCTACATGAAACGAACTTAGCAGTTGTTGACAATGTGAAGTGTGTTGCTAAACTGCTCAGTAGCTCTAAAATCTAAAATAATTTTATTTAGTGAATATAATCTCCAAAAAGTCGTCTATCGCACTAATATTTTTCAGCGCATTCCTTAAAATTTACCCCGTAGCTATAGTGGCGCCGCCCTTATTTAACGGTTTTCTACGGACACTTTTTAATACACAGTCTGTACTCCATACCTCTACACTCCATAGTTTGTGACGGACAGAGAGACACAATGACAGAATAGTAAAGTGATCCGGAATTTTGGCATGGAACATTATATAATAGCGCCATCTAATAAGAAAACTACTTAGTACTAGCACGTACCGTTTTCCATGTTCTATACATTGCCATCTATCTCAAAAGTAGGATACATATCATTTCATTCTACAGTTCGAAATATTCTACAAAGAAAATATGTACATAAGTATGATGAACTTTAAATTCCCAAGTACTCACTCGAATATTTTTTTTATTTTTTTCATAGGGTACAAATAATATACGAAATCAAATACTTAATAAAAGGGTTTAATATATAATTGTCATTAGATGTCGCTATTGGTACCAAAGATTTGTATTGGTATAGTAAGGATAATATAATAAATTTTTACAGGTGGTCACACAGTGACAATATTCTTTGAACAATTTCATTTTAAATAAACATTTTCTGTTTTTAGTTCAACATTGTATTTTGTTTTGTTTACCAATATAATAATTATATTGGTAAACAAAACAATGCCTCAGTGGTACGCTTTTAATATTTTAAATATTTTTAATCTTTTTTTATTCCTATAGATTATTTGAGGACTATTTGTAGTTTGATTAATTTATCCATTTCTAATCGAATTACTACAAAATATTACTTATAAAACAAAAAAAGGCAAGTTATTTAATTTCCCTACCTTCAAATTCACTACCCATAGACTACGTACAGCATTGCCATACTATTCTAGTCAGCGTATTTATATGGAATTTTATCAATTACATGAAATACTTTATAAAACCTTACGGTTTAATACGTTTAGCTCTCGACAGTTTCCACACATTGGAAGTGTGAGTTGATGAGAAACGAACTACGCGAAATTCGTTGTTTGTACGTAGTTTTTCAACAGAATTTTAAATTTTTCTACAATTTTTCACTGTACTGGAAGATTTCTTGGGGATTTTAAAATAAAACTAAATACATTAGGAGTGTGAAATTTTATTTTATTTTATGTTTCTAGACTTCAATCTACTTGTGTGCTACTCATTAAACTTGTTTATGTATGATTTTAGCAGAACGTTGTCTAAAAATAATCTTACTCATCCATCACATATAGAAATATTTATTTGTGCATATACATTTGAAATTAATCTACCTTTAACGTTGTTTACAGACCGATATTTTTAAATATTTGTCTTTATTTTCTTTAAAAACTTTGTTGATAATGTCTAAAACTCTCTTGACATTTTCATTAGGGAAGAAAAGCCTTGAAGAACTGTCATATTTCTTTAGATTTATTTGTGTATTTTCTAAACTATAATCATTATGAAGGCTACATACTATATTTTTACATTTATCATGTGGCAGTGAACTACATGCCCAACCTAAAACATAGTATTCTAAATTCTTTTCAGAAATATTCACAGAATGTGCTTGGTTAAGACACTTATGTTTTTCTGCATGATTTGCTCTATTTGCAAAAGAAATTCACTTTGTTTTTACAGCTAGAGATTCCATTAAACTTTTACATTTTTTCTTATATTTTGATAATAAACCAGAGATAATATTTAGTTTTTTCTTATAATTATCTATAACAAGATGTAAGTTTGTTATTTCTGTTCGTAAATTTGCAGCACTATGTATTATTTTTTGGTTGCTCTTGGGTCTTCATTATCGGGTCTACCGAGTTCAATTCGATTTGTTTAGAACTGCAACCAAAAATACAAACAACTGTGTAGTTTCTTACTAAATCCTTACAAACGTATTAGGTAATGGAAATGTTAAAATTAAGGTATGTAATGGAGAAAGTTATACCTTATTGGACAGTCTAAATTTATTTCACATAGACATCTTCTCTACATTCTACTTCTCAGGACTTTTGTGGCATTACTTGTGGGAGGCATATGTTCAGCTGTGGACATGGACATGGACATGAAGGGTTGTAATGATGATAATGATGACGATATTCTTAATTCATGGATGTTAGAGAAATCTGAAATAGTACTAGTAGACATATTAAGAGCTGATGACAATACAGTAGAAGTTTACTTCTGAGTTACGCCTAGTGTGTGCAGATAGCCAGAGGCACATCCCTCCATTTACATAATAGCGGAGTTAAATTGAACGCTACTAGAACTTCTGTTAGCCATCTTTACCATCTCTACGTAGGGAGGACCACTCACGGGCCCATGTCGCAAAGGAGAAAAGCTGGGCTCTCTCGTTGCGTTCAACTCAATTCTCGTTGGCGAGGGGAACACACCGCTGATCAGTCCGCGCTGTGATTACTCCATGTAGGATGTGCTGTTTACACAGCGTATGGTTCGCAAAGCACTCCTCTCCCTGGATGTCAACAAGTCGATGGGGCCTGATGGAGTTCCACTTATTGTGCTGAAGACGAGTGCTCCGGAGTTGGCTCCAATTATAATGCATCTTTTCCAGTACTCCTACTCCTTAAGCTTAGTACCGAATTCATGAAAGACAGCTTCGGTGCACACGATCCTTAAAAAAAGCGACTGCTCAGATCCGTCCAACTGCAGGTCTATCGCTGTCACCTCATTGTTTTCCAAAATAATGCAAACTATTATTAACTGCCGGCTCATGAGGCACCTTGACGATTACCAGCAGATTACTGAGTACCAGTACGGTTTTGCTAGTGATCTCCTGGGTCACCTTATTGATAGACGTGCAGAGGCTGTAGAGCCCACGAGGGAGGTGTCGACCGTTAGTTTGGACCTGCCGAAGGTCTTCGATCATGTTTGGCATAAAGCATTTCTTTTAAAATTTCCTTCCTATGGGCTTTCCGAGAAATTGTTTAATTTAATCACTAGTTTTCTTGCTAATTGGAGCAAGGTTGTAGTAGGCGGTGCATTCTCCGATTACTAGCCCATAAACGCTGGTGTACCACAAGGCTTCGTACTATCACCAAGCTGTTTCTTTTGCATATCAATGATATATTTTAATCATTAATTGCTATGCGGACGACAGCACTGGTGATACTTTATCACCGGCCGTGCCAATATTTTTCTGAAAAACGTCGCCAAGTACCGGAACAAACTTGTGTCTTAAGTCGAGACTTTGTTGAACAAAGAATCGGACAGGGGACGACCAAATCTATTACAGTTTAATTCCCAAGATGACGCAAGTTTGTGCGCTCACTGCTAAAAAGAACTCCTTTGTCGTATTTTCTTAGCAGTCCCTTCAAAGCACTCCCCTTGTTGCCTTAATCAGTATCGAAATCCTCGGCGTCAAGATATCGAGTGACGTGCAGTTCCGTGGTTACCTGAAAGAGAAGGCCAATTTGGCCTTTAAAAAGCTTGGCGTACTCAGCAGGGCGGAACAGTATTTGATGCGGTGTCGTTGTGTACAGACGTGTCATATAGTAATTATTTTAATTTCTGTATGACACGTCTGTACACTAATATTAAATAATTATGTGCTTAGCCGTGACCTCGTTATAACAATACCGGTAGTAACTGTGACATACTTAAGTTATATATGTGTTAGTGATTTTGTGGAAATGCTTAGCTTTAACTATTAAAATTACTAGAATATGTAATAAAATGAAGAACAGCTCCTTCAACCGGAGTGCCGGGATCATTCGCAGGCCGCGTCCATCTACCCCACCCGTGCAGACACCCACCTCATGCGAAGCAATGACAATAGTTCTAACTCCTGAATTACAGTATTGGATGACAAACTTTGACCAGTTCCTTAAGGAGGTGTGTTCCATCGCTACAGATGGAAAACCTAATTCCGACCAAAAAATGCGCATCAGCTCGCTTTGACACACGGACAGTTGGTAGTCCAGTACACGTCGCTCAAAATGGATGCCACTAAAGCCCAGGTCTCCGCCATATCTCTGCAGAACCAACTTGACCTATCCCCAAAGCTGCAGGACCTCAAAATTAGTATCGAAGAGTCATCAAAACTGGACTCTGGAACTACTTTTGCGGACATGGTCAAAAAATGTGACCAAACCCTCATCCTCCCGAACAATCTTAGCACCCTAGTAATTTATCCGAGTGAGAAGTCCAAAATAAGTGATGACACGAAATGCCTCTTACGAAAGATAATATCCTCAGAAGAACTTAAACTACATGACCTCGGCATAAAGAAGGTAAAAAATTGAGGAGTTATAATTAGCACTGAGACAAAAGGAGATATTGACAATTTAAAGAACTCCGAGAAGGTTGTATCTTCTGCCTTACCATGGAAGAGCCGACTAAACAACGTCCTAGGATTGCAATTATTGGTATCCCTGTAGCCCTCACTGATAAAGAATTGTTCGAGTGCATCTTCGAACAAAATATTGGAGATAAATTTTCCAATGCCACGCGTGAGTCCCTCCTGGCAACAGTCAAACTGAGCCATAAATAAGGTAAGAAAAACCTTCCTAGTTGCAATTATATTGTCGAAGTGCCACCTAGCATCAGGAAGGCTCTTATCAATCAAGGATGAATATATTAATTGGACGACATGCCCAGTTAGAGACTTTACAGTAGTAACAAGATACTTTAACTGCCAGCAGTTAAAGTGTCATTCAGCCAAATTTTGTCAAGAAATTAGCCCCACGTGTAACTACTGTGGAGAGCTTGGTCGAACAAATCGCATGCCCCCATTTGCGCGACGTGCAAACGTTTTAAAAGGAAATGTGACCACAAAACTGGTGATAAAAGTTGACCGGCACGTAAATTCGCAGACGACAAAAAAATTAACTACATAGACTATAAGGGCGTCTTAGCGCCGCGTGTTATTTTATTACTAAGCTTTTAAACACTAGTTTTAGTTTATCTTAAGCTTAATTATGACGAATCAATTACTCAATGACCTAGAAAACTTTTCTATGTATAACCCTAAAACATGTAATATTGAAGACTGTTAACACTTCCTCACTCGTTCCAAAAATAAGTTAAACTTACACAAAACATTAGAAGCATAAATCGGGACGTAATCGGTTTTGAAGTTTTGTTGCATAGACGCGATATAAAGTTACAGCCTATCCTACTGCTGGGCACAGCCCTCCGCTCATTTCTGAGAGGGTTTTAGGGCAAGGAATTGTCCGCCGCGCTGCCCAATGATTGTTGGCGAACTTCACATGTCTTCGAAATATTCTTTTTATTTTTTATTTTTCAGACATGCAGGTTTCCTCACGATGTTTTCCTTCACCGCCGAGAATATGGTAAACCAGCACTTAAAATTGCAATTAATAATTACATTGGTGCCGGCGGGGATCGAACCCAGTTTGCTCGGGTACTATGAAATTTACAGCTAACGCTTCAAAAATATAGCTAACCATCTGTGCTACCACGGCTCTACTTATATAGAGG
>DWHP01003962.1:0-12949 GCA_018247895.1 Parnassius honrathi
AAAGCTCTCGAAACGTCGGGTATTTAAAGTGTTAAATATACGCGATAAAATCCGTAAAAACTAGTATTATTTCAATGATTTTAAAGGTGTTGTGCCATCATTTCCGCCTTCTCCCGGGCATCGTAGATCCTTTTTCCCGTGTTATCCCCTAGTGGGCAAACAGGTGGTGGCATTTTCGTGAGCTGCTGGTTGAGGAGATGCAGGAAGGCGGGTGTCTGCGAGGTTTCGTTGACTCGCCTCTCCCATGCGTCTTCCCTGTGCGTTCTTATCGCTACCGACAGCTCTTCGGTCCTTTTGATTATCGGGTGTGCTCTGGGTAACGTGTCCGTGCCCAAAGCTTACTTAGCTTCCGCTTTTCGGATAGTTGATGTAGGTTTCAAGGGAGTTCTTCCCCCCGGCACCTAGTGAACGCAGGGTGTGAGAAGAGTTCAAGTTGTTTTTAGAGGGTGGTGTGAAGATGTTGTGCCGCTGTCTCCACATCTTCTTGGGTGGTGATGGAGGCTCCAAGGCGAAGGTCCTCCAGCGCTCTACTGAAGCGTGTTCAGCCAGTCCGCATTTTAGGGCTTTTGGGCACTACGGCATCCGCACTGGCATCTATGGTGAAAAACATGAGGAGGTGCTGCGTGTCCAGATTATACAGCACCTCTAGCCGTATTCGGTACAGCATATGGTAGCACAACACTATGTCGAGGACATCGGGTTGGTGGGTGAGATTTGAGGTGATGTGGGTGGGCTCATCTGGACCCATTACCTCGTATCCCCACTC
The DNA here is from genome assembly GCA_018247895.1 of Parnassius honrathi. Lineage (NCBI taxonomy): Eukaryota > Metazoa > Arthropoda > Insecta > Lepidoptera > Papilionidae > Parnassius > Parnassius honrathi. Next base: position 767 of record DWHP01003962.1, read on the forward strand.
TTCCGCGTCTTAGTAGAGTTTTCTACCATGAGGTGTGATTTTCGCGGTGCCCCAAGCTGGATGTTTTGCGTTGAGGTCTTCGGCGATAATTGCAGGTTTACAATGCAACAAGCATTGTAAATCGTCCTTAGATCCTGGGAGGCTAACTGGGAGATCTATTGGTAGCAAAGATCCTCGTATCCGTGGTTCCCACCCTCATCCTTAAACCGTTTGTCCTCGAGAATTCAAAGTTTTGAATTGCATTAACTTCTTCGTGCATGACGTCTCTCCTCACAAGGACTGCAGTACCTCTGTACACGATACCTACTGGGGAGATCTCGTCATGTCGATGCACGAAGAAGCTTCAGTTTTGCAGAGGAGTGTATGGTGTTTAAAGCTATCAGCCTCTCCACGAAAACAAAAGTTAGCTATCTGTTACACAGAACAGAGAGGTATTTCAAGATATAGTTATTGATTGATAACTATCATATACCGAGTCTGAAGCACGCTGTGTTTTTAGACAAACTATTCATACTCCTTAGGGAGGCTTTTGGGATGAAGACTATATATCATAGAATTACTTGATAATGTCTTCGTCTTTCGCTTTGTACTTTGTACTATGCGTCTAGAGTAAGTGACTGTTACTGTTTAAACTGACAGTCACTCACTCGATCGACATTGTTATGATTTTATGTTATCATCACACTCAATTGAAAAGAAAGTTAGACAAAACTCAATGTATACCGGGGCGCGGAAACCAAAAAAATAAAGCTTAATTTTGTGTCGAAGCCGTTTTTGAGGTTTTTTTACACACACTTACTTTCTTTTTTTTCACACACATTTTTTTTTCTCCAACTTGTTCAGAAAGTATAGCAATGCAGGACTTCAAGATAATGTAAGCTCATTCTGCATAGATCGGACCAAAAATTAATATTAAAAACTGAAGGTAACAATGGTGAGGTGGGCTAACTAATACATCAGGATGTCAACCATCTCAGTTCCTTCGTCACCACGGATGCTGTGAAGCACCTAAAATGTTGGGACTTAAAAATAAGTATGTTGAATGCGACAAAATCCATAAAAATAGTTTTATTCGATTATGTCGAAGCTCTCTTCGTTACCAATGTATATGGAATTCCTTTACGGTATTGCTCCTTACTTTTACAAAAATATTGGTTTCTTCTTTCCCGCATTTGTTTTATCACTAGGAAACGTGTATATCTTAAAAGTTTTCGTAAAGATAGTCTTTACCAATATTTTTCTATATGACTAGTAATTTTTTTTTTCATTTACAGTCTATCAAAAATCTACTGTTGTAATTAGGTCATCCCTGTAGATTGACTTATGGCGAAGTATTTCCCATAGTCGCCGTGCTTAGGAGGCTTAGTTGTCGAACGTATATTTTTTACTACTGTCTAGTTGTTATCACGAAGAGACTTCTGCTCCTTTCCAGTTTTAAAACACTCTGTCGCCTCGTACGACAACCACGGTGATATGATATGAACATAAGTGTTTTTCTTGAACGCGGCAAAGTAATGGAATAGTTACACATAAGTCCATTAATTTCTATTCAAATTACATAAAATACTTACCGATTTAACTAGAACACGTCATCCAACGGGTCAGCAAATTAGTTTCAAGTCCTTAAAGGTTTCTCTAGCTATCACGTTGTGCTTGACTGCGTCGATGTAAACCGTCTTAATTACGAGTGCACAATATTTCAGCTTACGAAATATTTGGATTATTTAAGAATGTAATTTTTTAAATTAAGAATCAGGGTACCTATCTCGGTTGCATTTAGTGGGATTAGTGCTCACTGTATTATCTACAGTACGCGAGCAACACGTGCTCGATCCCCGCCGGCACCAATAACATTGTTAATTGTAATTTTAAGCGCTGAATTGCCATGTGCTCGACGGTGAAGCAGAACATCGTAAGGAAACCTGCATGTCTGAGAAAAAAAATCGAAGACATGATGTAGTTCGCTAACACGCATTGGAGCAGCTCGGCGGACAATTGCTTTTCCTAAAACCCTCTCAGAAGTAAGAGGAGGTCTGTGTTCATCAGTGGGCAGTGGCGTAGCCACCTTGGGGCTAGGCGGGGCAATGCCCTAGACCCCCAAGCTCAAAAGGCCCCTCAGCCTCGATGACGGCGACATTCAAACAAATTATACATATTATACTAAATGAATAAAAAAATCTCTTGGCACCTGACCAACAAGCTACGAACGGCTCGAACTAAAATCGCAAAAATTTCTCACCCCTCCAGAACATAAACATCGTTGTTAAAATAAAATCACCTACTTCGTTTCACTGTCTAAGTACCAATACTATACATGTTATCTACTTTGTCATTGTTTATTTTTACCAGCTTCCGTCCGCGACTTCATTCCCGAACAGCGATAGTTTTGGGACTAAAAGAAGAAGATTTTATTTATCAAGATCCTTCATATTCATATACATTTAAATAGATAAAAATTATTACTATGAGTCAAACTTAGGAGATATAATTATTATTATGCTAGCGGAGACTTTTGATATAGACTTTTTGAAGAACTACAATTCTTTGGTACATTATTTTGATGTATCTCTTAAAGTTTAATCAGCGAAGTAAGCGCCCTAACTTCGATTTTTTGACGATCTAATTACTAAATATTGAACTTTTTCTACTATTCAAACTTAATTAGAATGTACTGTACACACCTACTAACCTTCCGTATAAAAAAATGCCAAATAACAGCGAAAACGTATCAAAATCCGTTGTGTGGTTGCGTAGTTTGAATGAAGTAAGTAGGTAAGAGTTTGTTTCGAAAAATGGAAAACCACGTATTAATTTAATTTGTCAACAGAGTACTCAACAGTCAATCGCACCGTAAAATAAAGTGTCGTAGAAACTGTGACACGTTATTTCGCCCTCTGATGTTTGGAATTTTTTCAAATCCTATCTTAGTTAATGCCTACGTAATAAGCGGTTTGAGCTTTACGCTGGTATTCTGTGAAAGCGTGATTCTACCCCGGTTGAACGACCCACTTGTCCTACAACCATAATATAACTACAGCGTGGCTATACCACGTAACACACAGAGTACCTTTATTAGTAAGTTCCAAGTTAATCGCCCCGTAAAATAAAAAGATTCATACAAACTATAAGACCTTATTTCATCCCCTTAAAGATTGAATTTTCCTAAATCATTTCACACTCAATCAGTGTCTAATTTTTAGATTTCTGCGTATAGTGGTTTGAGGCTGTGCGTTGAAAAATGAAATATTTATTTAGGAAGTCCTGTTTAACGTATATAGATTAGGAAGTACGATTAAATATTATCTCATGCCTTACAGATACTACATAGCAGCTTTGCTTTATTATGCCCTACAGTGCGCTGTAAGTAGCCGATGAATAAGTAGTTTTGCATCTTTGAAGAAATTAATTTATCAAATAGGGCTGTTTGCGCCCGATTGAAAACCGGTTTAACGTTTAGACGGACTGCATTCCTCTAGAGGGCGCGGCCGCTCAAGCGAATCTGAGGCAGTCCTCTTTGTTAGTCCCTGTTGAGCGCGCCTGCGCGACGCCTGTTGTTTGTAGTCGGTTGAACCGGCACCCGTGTTTTGTCGCGTCGCGATGTTAAAATTCGTTAAAGCCATCGGCCGATATAGTGTTAGCCTATTAAGACACGTGACTAGGCCTTTGCTTGAGATTGCGTGATTAATTTAACTTCATTTGTTGTTAATTGTGTCGACCAGCTGCCTACGCGGCGTTTTGATATCGCACGTAATCACTATAGTATTACAGTCTATAAGATTCGAGCGTGTTATTTGTAGTGATTAAAGGAACTTTTGTGCTGTATTTGACATTGAGGTATAGCTTACATAGCATTTTGATATAGAACGAAGTGAATTTGCTTGGTCGATTGAACTCTAAACTTTGTGAATTGAAAGGAGTTTGCTTTACTCTTAGACTATAGTTTTGTGCTAAGTGACTTTTGATTGGAGTTCGGCGCCCGGAAGTGAGCGCATCCTGAGAAGCAGCGCTTTTAGATCGGCAGTCCTAGATCAGTGGTGCTGTCAGGTTAAACAGTGTACACACCACTACACACTACTTACATGCACACCACTACACACTACTTACATGCACACCACTTCCCACCTGACAGGTACCCCGTGGTCAAACCTACCTCCGTCAAGTGGTAAGTGGAGCTTGCTTATTTTTCAGCCGTTTCTATAATCGTTATCCATAAGCCATTGGGCTCTAATCCAGTCGACCTTCGTCTGGGCAACTCAGGGCCGTAACACTAATTCATACTAACTTTATATAATGGATTTCCCCAAAGTAACGCCATATTCTATAGACGCTTTATTTTTATTTATATCTGTAGATATATATTCTCTTGTTTTGATTCTGTAACATAAATAGACAACCAAAAACGTAGTCCTTTAAAAGCAAGCATTAATGTACCTCTTTTATGCCGATTACTTCCCCACTCCTCAGAATGGCTGCTTTTAATTTTTAGCTTTCAGTAATGTATGACCGCCCCTGAAGTGAATATAGGGCTTTATTTGAAAATCAGCGCAGCTGTCATTACTACAGCAACAGGTAGCTGAAATAGGGACCTATTTTGACTTCACAAAAATCAAAACCCTAGGTTTTAACCAAAAGAAGACTGTAGTGATGACGATTTTGATTGTTTAAAATGTTTACTATCACCATCATCAGTTTTGTAAGAGACTGTGAAATGAGAAGTTGATGACGTACATCGTACACACGTTGTGTTACGGCAGCCACGCATGGGACGCACGTGGCGGCGATCGCGGCTGGCTACTTCCACGAGCAGCCGGAGCGGAACGGGGTGGCGCCGGGCGCGCGGCTCGTGTCGCTCACCATCGGCGACGGCCGCCTCGGCTCCATGGAGACGGGCGCGGCGCTCGTGCGCGCCTGCCTCAAGCTCATGGAGCTGGCCGCGACCGACCGCCGCGTCGACGTCGTCAACATGAGCTACGGCGAGCACGCGCACTGGTCCAACGCCGGGTGAGCGTGCCTTCACTGTCGCTCCTTCGTTTTTCTTTATATCTGTACTAGTGATCCGCTCCCGTTTCGCGCGGGTCCAATTGTGAATTTAAACCATTCTCATATCAAAATTTCATCAAAATCGGTCAAGTTGTTTGGAAGAAGTTCAGTACCATACACGCAGGCAGAAACATTATACAGGTTTTTATTTAGTAACAGCTGAAATCTACTCTTAGCCGCGCGTCGCATGTTTCTAATTTAACTTACATTACTGCAATCTTACATTCGGCAATACGTCAACATCTGTCTCTAAAAACTAACTACTCAAGGAAAGATTTGCCACAATAATCTTCTAACTACTTTACTTTTTGATTTTCCTTTCGATGTGCTCATCAACTAATTTCAATTCTACTTGTTGAAAGTGTATGGCCCTACAAACCATACAGCCTATGCCCAAAGTGATGATAGCTTATAACTTTTAGCTCATATTAGGCTAGTCTTAGACTTCTTTTCTTCTTCACTTTATTGAATTTTTAAGATTTTTAACAATAAAACTAGTTTTTTTTTTCAATTAATTGCTAATAGTATCTAGTAACAGTTGTTATTTTTTTAATGTAATGTGTGATTACTCAATGTAATTTCCAAGCATCTTCATTATCAAAAAAAATGTTCTATGCATATTTAAGTTACCAAAAAAATTAAGGAAATGTTGTGTTTATGCCATTAAAAAGAAAACCTTTTGTACGGTGCAACCGCACATATCGCCCGATCAGCATTTTCGCCTCATACACTTATATTTATTGTTTATCGAATCAGTTCACATAGCATCGCCACACAGCGCGTTCGAGCACTCATCCTTAGCTATTAGCAGTTTTTAAATATACTTTCCCTTTTCTATCAAGCTGCATATTTTATTTATATCAGCAGCAGGATTTTAGGTGTAACGTACATCTTTATGGTCCTTCGAGCTTACCGTGAGCGGGACCTCTGTCGTGAGTGAACTAATTTGAATTGCGAAAGCGCCACGTAAGTTAAACATCGGCAGCATTGGTGAGTCTACAGCTCTCTATTATAATCAGCAACTACAGTAATTGTTCAAAATGAAAGATCTTCTAGCTAGCCAGAACCAAATAATGGGAGCTATGGATCAGCTTCTAATCAACTTTAAAAAAGACGGTGCCGACCGCAAGACACCGGCTCATACTAAAACGCGACTTAGCACTTTAGACAGTTATATTTTACTTTTATTAGTGATGTGTTCGGGACATGCAGCTGGCTGGATCACTGCATTACTACTCAGTCGGCAAAGCAGTCTGTGATTAAAGTTGATGTAATATATGACACGCAATGGTCGGATCACTTACCACTTATTATAAATTGCGATGTAAAATTACCAACCCCTAAAATATTACCTAAAATTGTGAATCCAAATAAAGATGTATTATGGGGTGAAAGAAGTGTTGAACAAATCTCTATGTATACCAGTGAGTATCATAAGAGACTAAGATTGATTGACTTTCCTTCAGATTGCGTGAGCTGTGCTGATTATGCTCGTAACGACCGTGGCCACTGGCATACACTGGATAAGCTTTTCGCCGACATTGTGACTGCCCTTCGTGACGCAGCGGTGGTAAGTCGGGGAAGCATGAAAGTGGGTGGGAGTGGCTCGCGCATAGTGGGTTGGAACAAGCACGTCAGCGCTGCTCATAGGGAGGCTAGGTCCAAGTTACATGAATGGGTGATGTGCGGAAAGCCAAAGTCGGGTCCTGTTTACCGAGAAATGTGCGAAAGCAGACGAGTTTTCAAGTCCAGATTAAAGTGGTGCCAAGACCACCAAGAACAAATAAAAATGGACTCTCTTGGGGAAAAGCATTCAAAGGGTAACTTTAAGGGCTTCTGGAAAAACACTAGTAAAATTAATGTACGGCCTGGCCTTCATGTGAGCGTCGGTGGTGTAAACGACCCCAAGGACACTGCGATTGTCTTTAGAGACCACTTTTCTATGAAATCGCCCCTGGGCCCGGCTGGGGGGTGATCAATAATAACATGAGTAGTCACATGGTAACGACCGCGTTTTTGGCAAAAGATGTTTCAAAAGCCATAAAAAGTATATCAAGCGGTAAGTCACCGGGACATGACGGTCTTAGTATTGAGCACCTGCAGTACGCCGGGCCACATATTGCGAGGGTATTGGCTATGTTTTATTCGCTATGCGTGGGCCATTCTTACTTTCCAGCCGATTTTATGAGGACAGTTGTGGTGCCTGTAGTAAAAAATAAAACTAGCGATCTTAACGACAAAAGTAACTACAGGCCTATCTCCCTTGCCACTGTCATAGCAAAGGTATTTGACGGGTTGCTTAATGCACAGTTAAATAAACACGTAAAGCTGAATGATAATCATTCCGGGTTTATTCCGGCGCAATATTGTGTTTTAAGCATACCGTCAAATACTATACAAACCGCAAGACGCCTGTATACGCCTGCTTCCTCGACTTATCAAGGGCTTTTGATTTAGTCCAATATGACCGTTTATGGGATAAGCTGAGAAGCATAAACTTATCTGAGGAACTCATTAGCGTGTTCCAGTACTGGTATTCACACCAATCTAACAGCGTACGTTGGGCGGGAGCAGTGTCGGATCCGTATTGGCTCGAATGTGGAGTCAGGCAAGGCGGATTAACATCTCCGACACTTTTTAATTTGTATATAAATGATTTGATCGTCGCTCTCAGCAGCCAGCGCGTCGGCTGCCATGTCGACGGCGTATGTGTTAACAATCTGAGTTACGCTGACGACATGGTTTTGCTGAGTGCGTCGATCTGTGGCTTAAGAAAACTGATACGCATTTGTGAAGACTATGCGAGTGGACACGGTCTAAAGTACAATGTGAGGAAAAGTCAATGCATGGTCTTCAAGGCAGGTACCAAGTGTCCCCAGGATTCACCTCCAGTGTAACTAAATAGGGTGCGCCTAGAAGTTGTCAATCAATTTAAGTACCTGGGATACATAATAATTAATGACTTCAAGGACAATGCGGACATTCAGCGGGAGCGGAGAGCGTTGTCAATTAGAGCTAACATGATAGCCCGCAGATTTGCGCGTTGCTCACAGGAGGTAAAAATTACACTATTTAGTGCTTATTGTACGTCACTCTATTCATCCAGCCTGTGGGCAGACAATAATAAACGAAGTTACAACGATCTCCGCGTCCTATACAATAACGCTTTCAGGGTGGTTTTGGGGCTGCCCCGCTTCTGCAGTGCCTCTAGCATGTTTGCGGAGGCGCGCACTGCCTGTTTTCACGCGAACATGCGTAAGCGCTGCGCGTCACTGGTACGCAGAGTGCGGGCCAGCTCCAATATTATTCGGAAGATGATAGGAGACAGATTGGACCGTCCTATCCTCCGGCATTGCTGCGACAAACATGTCCCAGTAGTTGTGGTACTAAATAATAATTATGTGTTAGTTACTATTGTGTTTATATGTTTATATGTTAGTTATTACATTTTAATGACATATTATTATTATTTATTATCAGTGAATTAATGTTTTTAAATCAATCAAGTTTAATGGATGTGGATCTTACGTTATTTGAAATAAATTAATAAATTTAAAAAATATACATTCGGTGTAGAGCAACTACAGTTCAACCATACCGTAATAAGTCTACGTAAAAATTACACGGTAGTGTAACATGAGGGACATAATTACATGATAACGCCAAAATTTGCAAACAAACAGCAATACAACCATATCAGTGTAACACAGAGTAGCGTCACAGTCAAAACAATCTTCATTAACCGTACTAGAAGAATTACTACAACGGTCAGAACCACGATACTGTGTAGACTCGTAGAATGACTTAAGCGAAATCTCCCGCACATGGCGCCTATAGTGAACTATATACTGCACAAACGAGTAGGGGTTTCTCGATATATCCTTAATTTTACCATGTTACCATAGATAGGACGCTGCGCTAGAATGACGCAATCTCTCGCTCACTATCGATCCATCCGGTATTGGACGTCTACTTTTTTGAAGTTGGTTAAAAGTATTCACTACACATGTAATAAACAGTGATAAGCGAGAAAATTCTATAATATAAAATACATAATGTAAGCTCGAGGGAATAGATATTGTGGAAGCTTGATAGAGTTTCTAAATTTACAAATATGCACTGTGAGAATTAAATAAAATGTTTAAACTCTGACATTCTGACGCATTTATTTTTTGTAAATAACTTTACTCTTGCTGTCCTTGTGTTCAAATTTTTGTCCATATATATTTGATTTTAAAGTGGTACCAGGTAGTGGCAACGGAAGGTAATCCACTACCTCTTATCTTCTTGTGTGTGTCGTAAAAGGCGACAAAGAAAATGAAAAAGGAGATGGGCAGCAGCATCCTTCTTATAATAACTCAATACAATAGAAAACTGCGGTTGCTAATCGACTTGCAAAGTATAGTAACTATGACAAAAAATCCGCCTATGAGACAATTTATGTGGAAGGCTCATGTTTAGCATTGGACTTTTAAGAGGCTGTTATAGATGGATGGGCTGTATATGAATGTATCGTTCTCGCTCTATTTTCTTAATGATATTTACTTTTATACTTCATTACAAGATCGCTCTACAATATTGCGAGGCCTAATAGTAAAATCAAATAAATAAAATTGGAATTAAACTTTACCTGTTAACATTTTCGCTGGCGGAAATATTCACCCCTAGCTTTGAATTTGGGTTTATTGTAAAGTACCGGTCATTAAGGCAGAAGTCTGATATTACTTATTATTTGGTATTTAATACTTTAACAGCCATTAAGAGCCGTGGTAGCTCAAATGCTAAAAAAATTCACAGTACGCGTGCAACCCGTCTCGATCCCCGCCGGTACCAACGAGATTGTTAATTGCAATTTTAAGTGCTGATTTACCACGTGATCGGTGGTGAAGGGAAACACCATGAAAAAACCGGCATGAGAAATAAAGAAATAAAGTATTTAGAAGACTCGTGGAGTTCGCCAACACGCATTGGGGCAGCGCGGTGGACACTTCGTTGTCCTAAAACCCTCTCAGTAATGAGAAGAGGTCTGTGTCCAGCGGTGGGACGTATACATGTATAGCCTGTAACTTTAAATATTAGCATAACGGCCGCGTTTCATTTTAAAAACAATCTCCTTATTTAACTTATTTTCACAAACAGATAAAACAGATTTTAAATTCAACATCATCATCGACCAATTCATCATCATTGAACATAGGCGTCCCCAAAGGTGTGCCACAAAGCACGGTCCTGAGCCACCTGCATCTACCGATTTACGTACTTATACTCGTACTCGTCAACAACTATGAACTTAGCGCTCCCAACAACTACCGACGGAGGTGTGTCATGGAAATTAAACATGATCTTTGTTTTATCCATGTTCCTCTTCAGACCTATCCACTGGGAGACACTATTGAGGTCATTAAGCATAGTGCTTAGATCCTCCAGCGATTCTGCCATAAGGACTATATCGTTGGCAAATCGAAGGTGAGTGATGTACTCGTCATTGATGTTAATATTGTATTTTCTCCAGTCCAGTAGCTTGAAAACGTCTTTCAACGCAGCGGTGAAGATTTTCGGGAATATAACGTCACCCTGTCTTACACCTCTCTGCAGTTGGACAGGTTTCGTGCTCCGGTTCTGTACTCGGATAGCCATTGTAGCCCTACTATACAAACACTGCAGCACTTCGATATACCGACGGTCCAGTTGGCACCGCTGAAGAGACTGTAGCACCGCCCAAATTTCGACGGAATCAAAGGCTTACTTATAGTTCACATTAACAGGAAAAGTGGCAGATTGTAATTTTTGGACTTCTGTATAAGTTCCCGAAGTGTATTTCGGAATGTCTTTTCGGAAACCGGCTTGTTCGGAAGGCTGGAAGTTGTCGTATAGAGAGAGGCTCATTCGTGACCTTGATTCAGCCGAAACCAATCTTGTCAGCCTCGAGCACAGGCGCAGAGTAGCCAGCCTGTCAATATTCTATAGGATGCGTTTCGGTGAGTGCGCGCAGGAATTACACGCTTCAATTCCTCCCTCTCCTTTCCACTATTGGACAACCAGGTAGTCGGCGGGTCTTCATTCCTTAGTTGTCGATATTCTACGCATTAGAACCAAACGGTTTGCTCCTTGTTTGTAATGTGTACAGGAAAGCATAATTTGCCGCCGTCAATTTTGCCGCCCGAATATGACGCGGTCGTCTTCAAAGCAAGAGTGAATAGGCATTTGTTACGCGAAGACGGTGCGATTCCTAGCGTAACAAAAGACGCTATCTAGGACTACATCATCAATTACCACCAGGTGGGATTTTAGTCGAGCACTTGCTTATAATAAAAAATAATAAATTACTTTTCAAATCAAGGAAGTATCTTCCTGTTCTGTGTAACCACCTTCATAGAGTTATCACCATAGTTTTATATTAAATTTTGACTAGCGGAGATTTCTACTAGCGCTAAGTCCACCTTTTGAGCCCGTATAATTTTTAATAAGGAATAAATGAATAAATAATTACAGTCTTTTAAATTATAATCTGAAAAAAAATGAGTACGATGGAAGGCATTTTTTATAGATTTAATAAAGTGTTTATAAATGTTTGTTTAAAAAGTTTACACTTTGACGACATCATGAAACTTCTTCAACATTAGTAGAAGACGGTCTTTGACGTTCTATTGGTATTATGTCCTGATACGAGTACAGTAACAGGTAGACAACCTGTTTTAGATTATTTAATAAAACCGTTTTCAACCACTGGGGATCGATTGCAAACATTAATCTGATAAAAGGTGGGTGTATCAAAGATATATTTGCTTTAAATTACTAAAATATCTCTAAGGAAATCTATTGCTTATGTCTTAAACAAATATTTTTCTGGATTAATAACCCCCATTGGGTTCTAATAGATACTAATAAAATGATAAAGCATTACAAGACTTAATATCTTACGTTGAAATAAGCTATTACTTAGGTGTTTTGTAAATAGCTTATTTTATAAAAAGCTTTTTTCCCTTATGTAAGTAAATTACCTTCTAATAAAAAAATCTTGTATTAGAAGGTAATTTACTAACATTATACCAAAAATGTTTGTATTAGATAATGATCTCGTATAATGTAATGTTAACAGTTAACAGGAAAACTTATAATGTTAATAACGTTACTAATATATAA
>DWHP01003963.1:0-12949 GCA_018247895.1 Parnassius honrathi
GTTTACCTGGGACAAATAGTCCGACTAGGTAAGTCCAACTTCGACCGAGAGGTCAGTCGACGGATTCAACTCGGCTGTGCAGCGTTCGGGAAATTACGACGCATCTTCTCGTCAGGTATACCTCAAAACCTGAAAACTAGGTTGTACAGCCAGTGCGTGTTGCCAGTGATGACCTACGGAACCGTGACGTGGTCCTTCACTGTTGGCCGTATGAGGAAGCTCAAGGTCGCTCAGCGAGCTATGGAGAGGGCTATGCTCGGAGTTTCGCAGTAGAACCAGAGTGACCGACATAGCCCAACGGATTAGTAAGCTGAAGTGGCTATGGGCCGGCCATATAGCTCAAAGAACCGACAACCGTGCTACTAACTCGGGACCGTGCTTTGTGGCATACCTTGGAGGAGGCCTATGTTCAGCGGTGGATTTGTGAAGGACTGTAATGATGATGATGATCATCGTCTCCATCATCTTCAGCTGGATTTTTATGTTTTGTAAACGTGGTAAACCCGTTAGGAGACATTTCTGAAGAAGTAAGAATATTCACTGCCTCCATAATGTCCGCGGGTGTCGTCATAGGCGACAGAGGGAAACTGAAACAGGAAATGGGCAACAGCACCTTCCTTATAACAATTCAAAATAATAAAAACTGTGCTTGCCAATCCACTTGCTAAACATGGCATCTATGGGAAAGTCCTACCTAATAGGACAACATATGGGGGAGGTTTTGTCAGCAATGGACTTTTATAGGATTTATTGACAGATGGAAACCTCGAAATAGTTGCTTGAAATCCTCTACATACATATGGCTAGTATTACAACAGCGTTGCACGGAAGATACAATGACGCAACAAAAGTATTATTACAGCGAGTTGATAACCACTCCAATAATTACTTGAAAGAAATTACACTTTAATTTCACCGTTTTTTGATAGTTCCCAATGAGGAAGTCATGCCAATTTCAATTCGTGACTTAACAAGCTATAAAAACGCAGTAATGCATATTTAATGATTATCTTAAACAGTTTAACTGTAATCATTACTTTAAACGGATGCGCGAATCTTACAAGGACGTAATGTCAACGACACTTTGTAGGAATGTCGACTGCAGATGAAAGAAACGGGCAAATAACCTATGATAAGATTTCGCCGAGGCAAAAATAAAAAAGTAATTGGGTGGAACCGACGCGACGGGAAGTGTTCTTTGAACAGTTTGCTGACTTCTGAATAGACAAAACATTTCTAATAAACCCTGTAAAATTTTGTCCATTCAAATTTATCACAAACGGAGACTTCGTCTTCTTGTACTCGATAGGAGAATTTTGATTCGATTTGACATTAAGTGATATCATTGTCGTAAATTGATTACTTGTTGTTGTTATGAACTGGTGATAAGGTTTTTGGACAAAACTTTTCTTACAACTTTTTTGTATTATTTGACTCAAAACTGAGTAGTACTTTTAAAATAACACAACGCGGTTTGCTTGCTTGCTTGCGAAAAGAATGTGGTGAAATTATATAATTCCATTCCTGGTTTTAATAATTTCTGTGCTGTTGAATTTTTTTTTTCGTATGAGATCAAAACAAGCGGCAAGCATGGAAAAAGTTTGATCATTAGTGTGCGCAGTATTGAGTTTACAAATTTGTTTGTACAAGTCATAGAAAAATCTACATATTATTTTAAAGTTAACTAAGGTAACAAATAATTGCAATGTGGAAATGACTTTTTTCAATATACGTTATAATTTTTACACGGTAGAGCCATGCTGCAGCTATATTAGGAGTATAGTTGTAGCATGAATAGGTCGGCTCGACCTGGGAAGGATTATGAGCTCACAGAATACCAACGTAAAATAGCAGCTTAATGCTGCTGTTTTGTATGGTGAGTGTAAAGAACCGGAGACCATTTTTACTGAAAACGAGGCATTCCATCATGGAGTATAGAGGTAGTAACACTCCATACATTCCATCTTGGTCCTCACGGGCGACAACGCAAAATGTCTATGGGCCACAGCAACCACTTATTATCAGGGGGAGGACATTGTGTACGTTTATCACTTACTATTAAAAAAACTGCGGTTGCTAACCCCCCTCCCCTATCCAAGTGCAGCAACTGTGGTAATCTAAGGGGGATGTCTATGTTCAGCGGTTGAATTTTGGTAAGTTGTTCCGGTATATATATAGTTACGTAGTAGTACGTTAATAAGTTAATGAAAATGATAAATCCCCACCTACACCTTATTCCCACTAGATAGAGTGACGACCAGGTGAGAGATGCAGGAAATCGATTTATACGGGTGGCTTAAGACCGTGCTTTGTGGTATTCCTTGGGGGAGGCCTACGTTCAGTATGAGCGGTGGATGCAAGAAGGGTAATGATGATGATAATAAAATTACATTTACAAATGTAGAAGTGAATCGAATCTGAAAATAAACAGTGAAGACTGTTTGAAAAAATACACAATATAAATCCAAACGTGCGCGTGCTTGAGATAATTGCATTGAACAGTTATGTAAATGCAATAAGTTCTCTATTTGCGTTTATTTTACTTTTAACTTCGCTGTTTATTTTTATAGGTATAACAACATTAATTGGATTAGTTTCTTATTTTACTTATTGCAGAAAACGCTTGGTAATTAGTCCGTCAGTTTACTTTAGGAAATAAATAAAATTAAAGCAACAAGTAAATTGGCGACAGCACTTCTGTATTTCACGCAGGCTTGACTGTCCCGTTAGTCTAGTGATCATTAGCGAGATTGATGATCATGTGGGCGGGGGTTTGAATCCCGGGCCGGACAAAAATCAGTCATTGTATTTTTCTGTTAAAAAATTCACAGTAGTAGCCCGGAGAGTTTTAGGGTTATATCATTACATTCCTAAAAATTTATTTATTTTTATTACTATAGTTATCTACCCTTACGGGTATCCTAGTGCGATAAGTTCTGGAGGAATTTTATGAATAAAACGGTCTGAACACTGAACTGTCACGGCGCCCAACAAAAATGTTATTTGTTTAACCTTATTTTAAAGCGAGCAAAACGAAACGGTCCGTTTCGATTGCAGATCTCGACATCAGATTGCAGTATAGACATGGCAACTGCACAATACCCGCGCCAGTTGCGATGCTTTGTAAACTGTTCATTTCGACGTAAACCCGAAGCTGATTGCTCGTTAGCAATTTTCTGTTTGCTTCTCGTTTTCATTTTAAATTGGAAATGTAACAGTTATTTAACTACGGAGCGCAACTGGTTATTTGCCATTTTAAAGGCGGATGTGTTAGGAAGTTTTATGGACTGACCGTGTAGTGACGTAAGAATATTCACTACCCTTATACTATTACTTCACTATAGCCCTCCATACTGTCAGGTCCTCCAAGTCCAGGTCAGGGCTTTTCGCATTGCAGTCGCAAATGAAAGTAAGTAATTTGACCTGGTCCGACGAACGGCTAGATGATCGACCGCGTGGTCTTTTGCCCCCCCCCCACCTTGCCAAGGACTATAAGTCTACCCAAGTTATTAGGCGTGCGTAAGGCAATGTGAATAAAGTAACTTAGAATGCTCTCATAACACGTAGTAGAGAGTTTGGTGTTTCGAACGCATCGATCTTTTTCTTGTCTGCTGCTCGAATCATCCATGCTTCAGAGCCATAAAGGAAGATTGAGAACACTGAATTTCTGACAAGTCTCTTTTTTGATGACATTAAAGAGCACAAAGTAGAGAGTGAATAGCGTTACGAAGGCCCTTAACTACGGACACGACCTTCAGTTATGAAGAACACGACCAAGAAGCTATATTATGATTGTAGCACGAATGGGTTGGCGGGACTGTTTGGCGTCTCACAAAATACTAGCGTAAAATGCTGCTATGTTTCGTATAGTGAGTGTAGAGAACGGGAGACACTTTTACAGGCAATGAGACTTTCCATTTTAATTCTCAGGCTTTGTTTAGGCCAAAAAACTGGCAAAAACGCTTGTCTCTGGCGAAAAACCGGTTGATGGTAGCAGGGCGTGGCACTCGTTTAGCGAGCTGCGACCGTGCAGTTTTAGTGTGGAGCAATCCTTTGTTCGCGGCGGCCGGGTCGGTTAGACGCTGGGAAGTTACATTAGAATTGTTAGGTCGCGTTAAGATTACCTCTTTGGCGTTGTCTTATTTTTGTTCGTATACGTGACAACGAGGTTTTCTTTGAGTTAGAGTGATTAATGTAACTTCGATTGCCATTAATTTGCGCCGACGAGTAGCTTATGTGGCATTTTGATATCGTACGAAGAAATTTTGCTTGTCGGGTGGAACGCTAAAACTTTGTGACCCGGAAGGAGATCGCTCTCATCTGCGATTATAGTTTTGTGCTAAGTGACGTTAGATTTGAGTTTAGAGAACGGTGAAAGCCCTCTGGAGTGATTGCATCTCGTGGAGCAGGGCAACGCATGTGGGTGTGGCCGATTACATCGGTGACGTCATGTTACATTACACACCTTACACTACTCACTCACCTACCATTTATTTGCCACTGACGGTACCTAGTGGTCGACCCTACTGACCCTTCAGACGTCTGAATACGTTTGAAAGTGGCTAAAACCCTAATTATAAAATTTCATTACTTTTATACGTACAAGTCAAACTACTATAAAACATGTAAAAACAGAATGAGTCTTTGTTTTTATATGCGACTGTTAAATTTATACAGTTTTAGGATTATAAATGGAAATAATTAAATCCAACCTTGTAAAATGTCAATATTAAAACATTAAATGTAGCTAAAGGTTAACAACTTATTAACAGTATAAGGCAACTAGTGTGAGGTTTCAAGTCTAGACTTTCACGTTCCGTCGATAATTACCATTTGTTTTGCATGCTACCTTAGCAACAAGTTAGCTAATTTAAATATATTTGCATTTTGTTTTCAAATCGATTTCAAGTTGTTTTTTTAACACTACTCCTAAAACGTGATTGAACTTTTGTCTATGTTTTATCTCTATAATCCGTATTGATGTGATATTACAAAACTGATACTGTTTTGTGGAGGCGTTATATCCTACGGGGTAGAGCCATACTGCGACTCCGTTGTAGTAGTGGCCTTGACTGCATTGTTAGTCTAATGGTCGTCAGCGGTATTCGGCCGTCAACGCGACTGCTGATCATGAGGTCCTGGGTTCGAATCCGGGGTCTGGCCAAGATCAGTTATTGGGTTTTTCTGTAAAAGAAATTCAGTATTTGCCTAGAGTCAAAAAGTAGGCGGTGTTTTACCCCCGTACCTTGGAAAGCACGTAAAGTCGTTCATCGTGCGCCTGATCTCTCTTCGGTCGTGTCGGATTACCGTCCTGTCGGTCTATGAGGGAAAGGGAATAGAGAGTGCACCTGTAATAATACTGACCTGCGCCGATGGCTAGTCTCTTTTTGAAACAGGCTGCCGCGACCTAAATTCGGTCTGGAGGACATTATTATTATGCTTGTAGCACGAATGGGGCGGCTCGACCGAGGTTGGACCACACTCTCTCAGAATACCAATGAAAAATAGCAGCCTAATGCTGATGTGTTTGGTATGGTGGGTGTAGAATCTGGTGGACTTTGTTCTTGTTTGTTATCCTTAGTATATAAAAAAGACATTTCTCATAACCATAATCATTTGCTACTGATAAAGAATAATGATATTCAAGCTATATTATTATTATTTATAAACGTAATGGAATACTGTGATTTAGTTTTCACCCACTTTCCGACTGAATTTTGAATCTGAAATTTCGTAGACGTATTTAGAACCGATAAAAATACAATAACTTTATGATAATAAACTAGTATTCTCAACAAAATCATCAAAGTTCATAGTCAAGGCTTAATGTTTAAGTTTTTTTAAACTGTTATTATTATTTAAATATACGAAAGTGTATTCCATTGTATTAAACGTTTTAATGTCTATGCCACACCTATGCCGATAGTTGTTGGGAGCACTAAGCTCGAAGATGTTGACGAGTATGTTTACCAGGGCAAAAATAGTCCGATTAGGTAAGTCTAACTTTGATCGAGACGTCAATCGACGGATTTAACTCGGTTGGGCTGCGTTCGGGAGATTATGATATATCCTCTCGCCAGGCATGCCTCAAAACTTCAAAACAAGTTTGTACAACCAGTGCGTTTTGTCAGTGATGAGTTATGGATCTGAGACGTGTCGCTTCACAATTTGAGGAAGTTCAAGGTCGGTCAGTGAGCTGGAGAGCTGGATAGGTCTATGCTAAGGGTTTCCCTGTGTGATAAACTTAGAAATGAGCATATCCACATTAGAACCAGAGTTGCCGACATAGCCCAACGAATTCGTAAGCTGAAGTGGCAATAGGCGGGTCATAAGCTCGAAGAACCGACAACAGATGGGGAAGAAATGTTATCGAGTGGCAGTTTCGTACCGGTAGGTGAAGTGTAGGGCAGCCTCCCCCTAGTTGGAGTGACGACCAAGTAGTACATACACATGCAGGAAGTCGATGGACGCAGGCGGCTCACGACCGTTCTTTGTGGCATTCCTTGAGGAAAAGCTTTATTCTGCAGTGGTCCTCGGAACACCCACTATGTTCAACTGAACTGTTCTGCAATCCGTACACCTGCTATTGTGGCTACGATATTCATGCAGTGCGGAGCGGCACTAATAATAATTTTATATTAAATTAGTACATATGCAAAATAAACTAAAATTTAAAACAAATGTACTCGATTTACATTACAATCTAAATAAACGATTATTTATTATGACAATTTTCGCGCGTTTATATCAACAGCGCATGCGCGACTCTGCTGTTTCCCGCGCTTGTGCGGATAGAGAGTAGTGCACATTTTTTGTTTGGAATAGCTTTTCTAGAACGTAGTACATATAACTCATTGGCAGCGGTCTTGTGAAGGGCTGTAATGATGATGGTGATGATGAAATAGTTTTTTTTAAATATTTGTATCTGAAATACTTGGATGCACTCCTTACAAGATTCCAAAAATTGAAGAACTATCTGGGACTTTGTTGTAAAAGCGTATACATTGCCCCATCAAAGAATTAATGACTTGGAGTCGAGTAACTGGTATAACTAACTTGTGCTTGTTTCTAGTATCTACAGAATGTACATCACTATTTTTAATAAAATTGTTTTTGGTTTTGTGTATAAACATAAAATTTTTGGAAAAATTTGAGAGGTTCGAGTTAATATATTAATTTCCTTAAATTTTTGTTTGAGCGACTTTTTAGGTTTTAAATCATAGATTGCTCTTATGGCCCTCTTTTGTAAAACAAATATAATTTCAGAGTCAGTCGCGTGTCCCCATAGCATAATAACATACAATATTATGCAATGGAAATAGCTAAAGTAAACGAGTCTTGTTGTTTTGTTCTGTGTTAATTCTTTAAAAAAATTCCGTGAGGAAATCCTTTCGGACCAAGGTTAATATCTAAACTACTTAGCAAATTTAGTCCTGCAGCATAATACTTGTCTTGAAACAGTTAGATTAATTTATTTTAGTTATTTTCATATAATAGGACATTATGCTATGAAAATAACTAAATGAATAATGAAACCTTGCTAAGAAGTAATGCGACTGACATTGAAACTATCTTTCTTTTGCAGAAGAAAGCCATTAGAGCAATACATAACCTTGGTCCGAAAGGATTTCCTCACGGAATTTTTTTAAAGAATTAACACAGAACAAAACAATAACATATATGATATTATGTATAAGGGCACCATTAAAGCTTCGTGTCAACTGTAATTTTGACAAAACAGTGGATTCAATAAGACTCAGCTCTTTCCCGTCTAAATGCACACTGAAATTCACCTGTTAAAATTTATTGCTGTAAACTCCATACATTTACTCTCATTAATCTCCATACAGGTACTGCTAATTGTATAGCATTATTCACTTCGTCATATTTCAATAATTGCCTTTACGTACGTGCCTTTTACGTACGCAATACGCTATCGAGTAACATTTAATTTAATTTGATTACTTAAAATATTTGCACGTTCAGTCGTTTTTTGGAGTCCTTACTTGAACGGTAATTGTTTTTAACTTCATCGCTTGACGTGATTGGAAGCGTAATGCCGTGTTTCCGAGTTTCGTGAAACTAACGTTTGTATTAATTACAAAAACGTTACGAAAGATATTATAAATGTTTTTTTTTTCAAAAGTTACATAGTTGCCATGCTTTTTAATTATTTTGCGCGGTCATTAGAAATATGCTGCTGTTTATCTCCTGTTTCAGTTTCTTTCGGTCTATTCCGACACTTACGGGATGATATCAGGTAATGGATTCTCTTACGCTGCTTCTAATTTTAAAAAAAAC
The DNA here is from genome assembly GCA_018247895.1 of Parnassius honrathi. Classification (NCBI taxonomy): domain Eukaryota; kingdom Metazoa; phylum Arthropoda; class Insecta; order Lepidoptera; family Papilionidae; genus Parnassius; species Parnassius honrathi. The sequence continues at coordinate 8,302 of DWHP01003963.1, forward strand.
TTGCAAAAACTTGTGCGTTACGGGAACTGAAGTCACGGTCCAGTAGCTCTCAAACTTATAGTCGCTGCACTGCGGGGCCGTCGGCTTCAATTAACACTTTCGGTGTTAATTTAAAAGTTCCGTTAAACAGTACAAATAAGTGTGTAGAAATATTTGATTTTCGAGCACATATCAAAGTTACCAACAAATTAACAGCTAACGCCTCCTTTCTTTATTTGAGCTAATTATAATAACTTTGGATATTCAGAAATGTACCATAACACATAGTTGTTACGGTTCATGCTTATGTTTTCCTTTTTCCTACCTATTATGTACGTGACTTCGTTCGCTTGGAACATTTCTGTTTTCCATTTGCTTAAAAAGCGATACGTGATATACCTGTAGTAGCTATTACTATATTAAACTATTTCTACAAATATATTTAAAATAGTGTGTTGAAGAATAAAAACCTTTTAAAGATAAATGGTTTTTGTTTTAATTGCGCGTAAAAAATTAGACTAGTATCAGAATTGAAGAGATCGTGGATGCTTAAGTATGTGGTGTGGCTAATAGATTTTTATAATACAATTTTCTTGGTCAATAATATTTTTAAATAGTTGTTTTTAGGGTTCCAGTACCCAAAGGGTAACCGACGGAGGTCCCGTTTATTACCCTTCGGGTACTGGAACCAAAGGGTAATCAACTGGGATGGTACGAAACCCTCCATGCGCGAGTCCGACTCGCACTTGGCATATTTTTTTATTTGGTGATGTATGCCCATAACAACATTATAACGTGCAGCTTTATGGCTGTAGCACGAATGAGTCGGCTTGACCGGGGTAGGTATAGCAGCTTAATGCTGCGGTGTTTAGTATGGTGAGTGTAGACTGTACTTTTTTTAACTGAAAACAAGGCATTCCATCTTAGTCCTCAGGGGTGATAACGCATCTGCATTTCGATTCTTAATCGAGGATAAACGCAGACTCTACTTAATGAATAGTGTTGTGGTCGAAGATAAAAGAGCACGTTATTTTAGCCGACTTCTTAGTTTGCTATCACTTGTGAATACATTTAAAAGTTTTTTTAAAAATTATATGTAATTATAATTCAGGGTTGTCAGATTAATTTGATTAATGATTGGGAAAATAGGACACGAAGTTTTATACGACATTCTATTTGTTACTTTGAGCTAGTGATTTTCCTAAGTTCACTCAAAAGGGTCTGTCAAGAGGGTCGGCTGTTATTTTTTATTGTAAGCGGTATTTTGAGAAACCTATTACATAACCATTTATAATAGTATTGAAGGACAAATATTATATCAGTCTGGAAGGTTGCAAATCGTTTTTTGTACATCCACAATTTTCTGCACGTCCACCTCGAATTGCAACCACCGGAAATTGACAGGCAACTCTGCGTCGATAATCGAGGCTTTAATTATTTGCTTCTAAATTATAATTAATTTATAATTACTATACAACTTTCTTAACCTTAGATATACGGATATACAGACTTGCTTGGTTGTATTGTGCACCTAATTTAAACAACACCATTCCACTGCATTAAACTGTCTACAAGGGTTTGGTTGCTTGAGTAATCCTTATTGTAGCCGTACAAAGTGATAAGCTGTTTTGACAGGTCATTGTTACAACGCTTTTTAAAACTTTTCGAGTATTTTTAAAAGAAATACCTTATAAAACGCCGCTTTAACGAATCGTTTTTGGCGGAATCAGCCATGAGATGATAGTAATACACTTTTGTATATAAGTACCATAATAAAGCAGTATGACACAATATTTTGTATTAGAAACTTAGCACCTCACTTCCAATACTTAACACTCCTCCCACTAGATGAAAATCCTACAGGAAGTCGATGGATGAAGGTGGCTCAGGGTCGTGTTCTGTGGTGTTTCTTGGAGGAGACCTATGAACAGCGGTGGACATGTGAAAGAGCTCTTACAACTCGCGGCACGTAATTCTAGCGCTGAACAGAACGTGGAAGATATAGCTGCAAATGTCGTATCAGTACGAGAGACGGAATGCGACTGAAGAGCCAATCTACGTATGCGAACGATACGCACAGCCAATCATACACAACAATGTGTAATACGGCCAATTATATATAATAGCGTTTAGCGATGATGCAATAACGGTCATCGCTAGACTTTCGTGCCGCGAGTTGAATAATGATGATGTTAATGAAAATGTTCTATTACATAAATATTTTCCTCTCTTTAAAAGAATTAAGTTAAATAAATTTCACAAAGCAGACTTTACTCTAACAGAAATGTGCAATTTCCAAAAGAAAATTCTGCGCACATCACCGCCTGAGACGTGGAATAATTTTTCGGATTCTGTATATTTGTTACCTAACGTTCACTTTAGAGATGCAGCTATTCCGTAAATACTACAGACTGTTGCAGTTATGTTGAACATTTTGCATTATATTTGTACTTTTTGTATTTATTGTTTTTATACGTTGTAGAGCCACGCTGCGGCTATATTGTATTGTGGTTGTAACACGAATGGGTGGGCTCGACCGGGGAAGGACCATGCTCTCACACCTTTTTTATTGGAAACGAGGCATTCCATCTTAGTCCTCAGATTCTTAATCGAGGATAAATGTAGATGTCTATGAGCCACATCATCCACTTACAATCAGGTGGACTGTGTGCTCGTTTGTCAGTCTTATTCCATAAAAAGATATCTTATTTATGTGAGGCCTGATTTTATCTGTAGCTGTAGTAAAGAGCAAACATTTTATCTTTCTATATTGGTCTCATAATTCGGTTTTGCTAGTACGTTCTTAGTTATCAGCCGGTACTAGTCTGCTATTGAATATTAGTCTGATACGACTGTGGGAACGATTTACCAAAATCTTTAGCGTTTGCTGTGGCACTGAAATATGAAAATAGGGATTTGGCGGGCTGTAAAATGTTGAGTCTTTCATATATTTTTAACTTGTAAAATATATTTTATTTATTCTTTAATGCGTTTTATGTATTTAGAAGCTTTAGAAGAATATAAATACGTAGACTACTCAAGCCGTTGTTAATATCTCCTTTGCTTTGTCATCATTATATATATATCACCCCCTAATTTCCTGAGTGTCTTAGTTTTAAAATAGCGATGAAAAATCGTTTTTAGTGTAAAATCGATTACTTTAAATTGTCAAACAAACAAGATGTCCATCGTTTGTCCTCGCCCACCCTCTCATTAACAATTTCACGGCGGTTGGATGAGTAGTTATTAATATTTATCGTTTGTTACAGGTGGGTGGTAATTCATGGCGCGTAATGATAAAAAGGACCGAAAACACGGCGCGACCTGTGATTTGTGAATGATTTGTTGGTAAGAAATATAAACGCTTGTAGGTGCTAAATTGTACTTAACATTTAGTTTTGTGTGGTTTCTTAATAGTTTTGTTCATATTCTTACAATAAAATGAATGTAACAACAAAGTTTTTTTATGTTGTGGGAAGATAAAATTAAAAAAAAATATTGAGAGGGGAAAAGTATGTAAGTAGTGAATGAAAAATGCAAGGGTAGGATTTTTGTTTTTATTTTAAAACGCACATTAGTAACGCTATTATGAATACTAATATTCATGTAACCTACTCGAAATAAGCTTATGTAGTAGATAGAGTAGATTATACAAACAAAATTAGTATATAAAATATAGTAAAAATAGCCCATATAAAGTATTAGACATAGACATATTTAGTAAGTAATGATATTATGATGTGTATTGTCAATTTCTCTGTAGTGTGGTAAATACGGCAAGTCCTTTATAATATAATATGTAGGAGATACCCATATCCAACCTCCAATTTGATTGAATAATCCGATTTTATTGAGCTGGAAAAGAAAAAAGGTATCTTTCAGCGTTCGTTTTAAAAAAATTGTATTCTAAAAAAGAAAATTCTACTGTCTATTATGAAACGAAGTAAACTTTACCGTTGATAAACGTTCATAATTTTAAAAAGGAAACAGTAAGTTATTTACTGATGATATATTGTATAATTGATTGGACGGTAAATGGTGTACATGCACGAGCTCCCGATACGGTCAAGTGCTTCAATTCAAATACGCAATTTAGTTCAACCCGTTTCCATTATGTTAAGCACTCCCTTGATGATTTTGTTGAAAGTTTTTAGATTCGTACTTCGGTATTGACACATGTTGTCGGGTTAAATAATACAGGTTTTATTTTCGGCACATAAATTGCAATTTCATTGGTGCTAATGTGGATTTAACACGTATTAATGCGGCATAAAAATAATATACCGAATTTAATGAGATAGGGTAGCCCTGTCAAGTCGATAGTTAAACCCGACGTCTCGCTTCGCGTTCGAGGTGTGCAAGATACTTCGAGGATATGTAAACAGTGCTGACAACCTTGTGTTTACTCGTCTTTAAAATGCTATTTCAGTGGTGTTGCAGTTGTTCACGGGTGGCAGGCAGTCACTGCCATCAGGTGAGCCGCATGCTCGTTTGCCCATTTTATGAAAAAAGAAGCGCGGTGGACTTTTCAATTTTCTAAAACCTTAAATTTCTCAGAAGTAAGGGAGTCATTAAAGCATATAGTCCACTCAGTGGCAGTCTTAAGTGGATGCTGTGGCCAATGGACACACACACACACACACACACACACACACACACACACATATAT
>DWHP01003964.1:0-12949 GCA_018247895.1 Parnassius honrathi
GAACTAGACAGAGAATAAAATAGTATAGTATAAAATTCTTGTTTTAAAAAATCATAACAATGACAACAAACTACTGATTACTTGTGTAAGTGATAATAATTTCCTTGTCATGTCATAAAAATGCTGCATTTTATATAGCTCGTAGCCTTTATACATGAAAAAACAAAGGATTTAGTATTTTAACTACTTCACTGCCCGCGAAAAAGAAAGAATAGTTAAATAATTGGAATATTCATATTATGCGACTCACGAGACAGTGACAACGTTAAGTCTAGGTCTCCGTTTATCTCTAGGAGTCTCTTACCTATTTATATTTCTGTCTTCCGGTTTAAATAATAAGGAGGTAAGGTATGAAGTTACAGGCGATGAGGTATTTCGTTCTAGTCCTCAGGTATGATATAACACATCAGTGGCTTTCACTGTCTAAAGCTGGTTTCAGCTGTAGACCTACGGTCAAACCATCAGGTGGACGAATATCTTGTACGTTCACTTCAATGTCGTGAAAAATTAAAACGTCAGAAACATTATATCACTCATATACACTAATGCATATATGTATATACAAACAACACTATCAGCATTGTTTCTATAATCATTTTATTATCGTATTATTATAACTGAAATGCAAGTCTTCGTTGCGGACGTTTTATTCGATAACTTGCACCTTAAAGAATGTTTGGTGTATACGATTTCAAGGCGTAAATAATTCGTTGATAATATGTCTAAAATTCTCGTTTAGTAGTGGTGTATAAGAACGCCCTACACCATATACTCGTAGTCCCGTCGGTCTCCTAAGAGCGGTTTGACAACAGAGGGAAAGTGGGTAGGGAACAGCTCCTTCGTAATAACAACTTAATATAAAAAAAATAAAGAGAAGATATCCTAAAAACAAGCTTAATATTGATTTTAATTTAAAAGTAACTTATTATCTATGCCATCGAGTAAAGGATACAGTTTTTATAAACAGGTAGCTCGTAAAATGTTTGACGTAGTATAAATTAAAGACGATTGCTCTTTAAAAATTTTGGCACAACGAAGTGAAAGAATTATAGATAACGGCTATTTTTGTTACAACACGCTGACCTGCCTCACACTGTAATCAATTTCAGCAATTTTGGAGATACGACACGACAATCTAAACGATATCTATCACAAAGTATAAAGTATTTTAGCATACACGCAATTTCCTTAACTAATATAGGATTCAAATTCGCTATTCAGATTAATTTTGAGGTGACCTTGTCAAATACTTTTCGAAATTGATAGCATAATGTTGCTGATAGTGAAAATTCCCTTGCTGCTCAAGGTTATCAGTTGCATTACACGGCCTATCAGATAGTGGCTGAGTGAATTACAGATAACATTTTCGCATAATTCAGTTGGCGCACACACAAATGCGTGCACTGAAAATTGCCACGAGCGTATTAAAATATATGACTATTGGGTGTCGAAGTAACATTGTTTTCTTATGCGTCGAAATAAATTTCTTGTAAAGATAGTTATGTTCTTATAATTTGGAGATTAACGTTTTGACTATTCTGGTACGTAGAAGTATATTCGTATGAAAAATTATTCTATCAAAATTACATTTATTAATTCGTTAGTTTATTTTGAAAGTCTCCAGCTTAACATAAGTCTCGCCCATGGATTGGTTCAAGGGGGGGGGGGATATTCGCCTTACATGCGGCGCTTGGCAATTAGACTACGACAGTTTTATTATTTAACTTTTTATTGCTGTTAGGAGCCTGCTACCCATATCGTTTTTTCTTTTACCTCTTAAATTAAATTGTGATTTAGTATTAGTATTTATATTATTAAATATACAGTTTAATAATTTTAATATAAAGTATGATAATTTCAATAATACAGTTGTGAGACAGGAAGTGAGTTAATGAAAACAAATATGTTGTGAATAACACCTAATAGAAACACCCTTATATTGTATGGACGATCGGACAACGGACAGTGGGATAGTTATAATATAGTAATAGTTATACATACGTTTCTAGTCGGCCACTGATAAAACTTGACTCAAATATTTAAATTGCCTATATAATAATACTTTACACATAAAGAGAAATAAGGGTTTGTTTATAAGCTAACCTATTTGTGGTATGAAACACACGTTCCCCATATAACAACTATTTTAAAATTTAAATGCCAACTTTACCAGCGGTGCGACCTGCTAACCAATAAATGGACCAACTAAGAAAGTTGTCACTAGCTTTGTTCGAAGCTCACAAAACTGAAGCAAATCCGTATGGTAAAGACTTATCAAAGGTCAACCTTGCCAGAAATATTGCCTAAACCTTTTTTGTATATAAAACTGTTAGTGGCTACTGGAGTCCATTGTACGTGGTCTAACATACGCCACGCTGCTACTATATTATAGTTGTAGCACGAAAGGGTCGGCTCGGGGAAGCACCACTGTCTCACAGAATACCAGCGTAAAATAGCAGCTTGATGCTGCTGTTTCCTATAGTGAGTGTAGAGAACTGGAGACCCGTTTTACTGGAATTGGCATTCCATCTTAGTCTTCAAGGGGTGAGAACGCACTTGTATTTTGACTCTTAATCGAGGTTAAAAGTGAGGGTGGACAGTGTGCTTGTTTGTCACCCTAATTCTATAAAACAAGTCCATAGACACCAGCAGCCAACTTAAACAAAGAAAAGTACAGATGCGTTCTCAGCACTTAGCGCTAAGATGGATCTTACAGCGTGTAATAATACGGGCTCTCTATATCCTTCAGAACATGGCAGGCCAGGCACTGCTAATTAGTGACAGAAATAGACTAGAGTCAGAGAGTAGGCTAACGCAGATAGATAGCCGTGGAGTCCTACCACCGCGTAAAGTTACTAGATGTTAAGTGCAGCAGAGCACCACTGCCACAGATCTTTTCAATGTTAAACCAAATGGATATCAATTTTGAAATAAGTATCTACCCTCAGAATACAGATTCCGAGTAAGTAGCTATACTCACAATGCTGGGCAAGCGGTTTGATAAACATTACACTCCTTAATGATTTCTTATATTTACGCGAACACTAGACATTTAAATAATTTTTTTTACTGATTTTTTCGCGTATATTAACTTATTTCATATTTCCGACGTTTCGAACACTTTACAGCAGCCATGGTCAGGGGGGACTGAGATGTTCGACGTCCTAATATCATATTGTGATTCAATCTGACTACCTCCAGATTTAAACATCGAACACCTCAGTCCCCGACGTGACCATGGGTGCTGTAAAGTGCTCGAAACGTCGGGAATATAAAATATAATATACGCGATAGAATACCTTTTCACACCAGAGGATCACAATAGAATACTTAGTTAACAGTAAATTGGCTTAAGTTATTTTATAATAAAAGTTAATTTTATGCTAAGGTTTTCTCATGCACATGGACAACTATCCAGTATCAGATCAATGAAAATTGGAGGGCGTACTAGCACCAGTTTGTCCTTTATATCGTAACCGAACGCATAGCCGCTTTGCTACCGAGCCGTCAATTTTCGTTCCTTGCACCAGGTTAGCGTAAGTAGATGACGAAAAGGTGTTGCCAAAATCGTGGAAAATAAAAACCCACAATCTCTATTTTTCTACTTGTTATAAGAAAGCGCTTGCCCACCATCCCACCTGGTGGTAAATGGTGATGAAGCCTTAGATGGTAAATCGCACTGTTTTAGTAGAACAAAAGCCTATTCACTCTTTTTTGAAGATACCCGGATTGTATTCAGGCGAAAAGATAGACGCCGAAATGCAGGCGCGTTGTCACCCCTGAAGACTTAAATGGAATGCCTCGTTTCAAGTCAAAAAGATCTCCGGTTCTCTACACACACCATACAATATACAATAGCATAGAGCCGCTGTTTTACGTTGGTATTCTGTAAAAGCGTGGTTCTTCCCCGGTCGAGTTACAACCAGGATATAACTGCAGCTCTACTTTACTTTTCTACATTTTGACCTACCATGATTGGCAGGCGAATTAACGATCATAGTAACACAATATTTTTAACGCTGCTATGCTTCATTAGTCTGGATATTTTATAGCTGGTATACCTTTGTAATTACGGGATGGTTCGATTCATAGACCGCCATCAGTAAAAAAGTATACATAGTATCTTCCTGTAACTTTTCATAGTAATAATAATGTGCTCCAGTTCGAATTTTGGTCACGGTGGCCTGAGTCAACGGAGACTATCTGAGCAGGAGATCACAAGGAGAGAAGCACAGGTGCATTCTCTATTCCCTCGCTCTCATAGTCCGATGAGGCGGATATCCGATACGGCTGGAGAGAGATTAGCTGCAGGACAACTGGCTTTACGTGATTTTCGAGGCACGGGGTTACATAACATACAAATATCATTGAGAGATAATGTAGTTCGTGTTAATTATTATTACTTAAATTTAAAAAAAATGGTTGCTTAATAGCAATCAATATTCATTCATCCATAGATTGCTTTGTGTTATTACTGTTATTATATAATTACAAAACACAAATTATAATAAAGGACTATCCTCGCGAGTTTTCATAGGACATATGAAAATTAAAACTTTTACCAGTGCAGGCGCACACCAATTATCTGGCTTCGCTGAAAATGAACGCAGCCGCGTAGCAGCAAATGCTAAGTCCATCACTACTCTTGGACAATAGCTATAATTTATATTCATTTGCTTTATAACTTTACGACGTACAAGTAGTTTTTTAAGGACTTTTTAATTGTTATTTTTGGTAGTATACGTTGTGTGTTGATGCTAATAAAAATATGTCTATGTCTTAGATCTATATGCATTATGCATACGCATATATTCATCGAAGTGATTCCAAGCGAAGCGCCGTCCTCTCTAATGCGTAACGTTGACGCGAAATTCATCCGCCTATATATTTCGGGCATAGCAACTACAATCGAAAAAGTCAGCCGCCGTCGGCGATTGCCACGCACTCATCCATAACGCACTAACACATTCGCACTTAGCTCACAATAGGTGTACCTAACTTATATAACGAGTATGCGAGCTCTACACTCACACACGTACAAAATAGTCGCACGAGCATGTGTCCGGACGCAGACTTTACCCTTGAGCGCATGCATAATAGTAGATACTTAATTAGCGCATTGATAAAAATGTGATAAACCAATTTAACCGTCATTCGTGAACTTTTGAAAAAGATCTAAAAAGATTCTTTTGAAACGCTATAAATTTTAAATTTTGTTAGACTTTTTAATTTTATCGATACCGCTATCATAGGATCTCGCATTTAATTGCAGCTTGCACAATTCTAACAACAATGCTATAAATAGAAATATATATATTACATCGATATTTAACACTTTTTAAATTGACTAAAGAAACACTAACACAGGGTTGGAAAAACTTAACTTAGTTCTCGGAAATCCAATGAATAGAAACCGGCAGACTTAAAAACGTGATTCAACGAATGATGATGCAGTTATTTCATCGATCTTGACAATTAGTTTAATCGAATCTGAGAAGTTTCGATCTGATCCACCTGTAACCATAGGGTCGGAAGGCCTGAATAATGAACTACTTAAACTAATTTTAAATTTAATTGGTTAATAAAAAGTCGTGTTCCATTACCTTACAATATAAAAGAGACGCGTGCATACTGAAATTAGTTACAAAAGTGTGCACTCGTTGATGTCTATCCCTTGTTCCTTACTCATAAAGTAGTACGAAAGTTAATGTTAATATTATAAATAATTAGGATGAATAATCGAATGATGTTTAAGCAATTTTATTTAAAATCGTATTTATCGCATTTCCGTAAAAATCCATTCGTTTAATTACTTGAATGCAAATGATATTTAATAATACTTTACACTAAATAGACCTTAAACGTCATGAGGGCCGTCAGAGAACTTGCCCCTTCTCGTAACGCGAGTGACTTAAAAGATTACTATTATCCGAAAAACCGTGAACGTGACACTGCGGTCCATAAACATTTACACCTATCTTTGATTAAGAATCAAAATGCAGATACGTTTACACCCCTGAAGACTAAGCCCTCGTTTCCAGTAAAAATGGATCTCCGTTTCTTTTCACTCACAATACAAAACACAGCAGTATTGAACGCTGGTATTACGTATTATTCTGCGAGATATTGGTCCTTCTTTGGTCGAGCTGACCAACTCGTGTTACAAACATAATATATTTGCAGCAGGGCTCTACCACGCAAAAGTTACACTATTTAATTTATTTCAACAATTCTCGGAAAAACTGTTAAATTTTTTGCTAAGTATCTATAAAAATACGTTTGTTATCTGACGGCTCGGTAGCGCGGCAGTGGTTAATCGATTAGGTGATCGCTGGGGGGCCAAAAGTTTGTATTTCGTATGGAGCATCTATTTATATATCGACCATTAAATTATTTTATTTTTTTTGGTATGGATGCATGATTTTTGTATCTAAACTGTCTTCACAAATCAAAAGAAATGCCCAGTGTAACATTGAGACATTAAAAAAAAACGTAAAAATAAAGAAAAGATAAATAAACCTGGCGTTACCATTATGCTTGACCACCTTTCTATTTATTAAATTATAACGTTGTAAGTCAATTATTTCTACTAATAAATAAACTAAAATAGAAATAGCTCGTAGACCAAATGAGTTAATTAATATATTTAAATATATTTGAGTAAATTAAATAATGTAAATAAAATTACTTACAGGTAATGTAAATATTATACAATATTAAACATATTATATTTCATTATAATATGATACATTGTTATTATATTTTAACATACATGAGAGTAACATATTCTAGTAAATAATACAGAACTTATTGATGTATTTCAATAGGAATTATTCAAAAGGTAAGTGGAATGTTAACACGCAAACCCACAGACTAACTGTTAGAACCGTAAAAATTAATTTAATCGCACTTTTCTAACGTTATAGTTTAAACTAAAAAAAAAAAAAAAAAAATATTTGGGATATGTACTACTTGGTTGATTGTTTGTTTACATGTGAAACTACCAGTTTTAGCTGTAAAGATTTTATAAAAATATAATAAAAAAGAGTACAGCCGTGGTTTTCGGTAAGAACTAATTCTGCATCATTCTGAAAATGATGGAAAAAAGTTAAGTCATTTCTTCAAGTCGTTCTGGAGATATTTTGATAATATAATATTTTCTTAATAAAACAATCGGGCTTATTCATTGGTGTTTCCTCTTCATATTAATATGTTTTCCTTCAAGTACTAGTTTGGTTTAAAATAATAAACTTCATTTAATGTGAGTTGGTAGTTTAACCTTGATATAGACTTATCTATATAATAAAGTCGAAACCACTGATTCGCATCCAAGATGTACAAAAGTATTTCCCAATTCAATAATTAATTTTAGAAAAGTACGGAACCTTAAATAGGGTGAAGCGTGACTCGCACTTGGCCAGTTTTTATTTTATTATCAGTAAACGTGACACACAGCACGAACGACACACAGTTAAGTTGATGGTAACAATTGAATTATGTGGCACACAGGTGCCTTAATTTATCATCAGAATCCAGATGCGTTTTTTTTATTTGCGTAAAAAATCCTTCAGATTTTCTACACTCGCCATGCGAAATACAACAGCGTTATGCTGCTATTGTTTGCTGATTTTCAGTGCGAGCTTGGTTGTACTCACTGAATTCACATTCGCACTGAAGCTAATTACAGCATCAGGATGATAAAAAAACCATTCTTGATAAAATGTAAAGAGTGACACACTTTTAAACGATTAAAAAACGATAGAGAGTGTCAGTTACTAGCCATTGTATCTGATGTATTAAAACAGGCCAGCTTAAACGGAATGTGGCTATTCGTGGTTATATAGTTATTAAATTGGTTTAATGTACCTATATAGTTTGAGGTGGCTAAGGGATAGGGACATGGAAGTTCTTTTGGCTTCCGATAGATGGCATTATAATAATTTTCAACGAATTTGTGTTTATACCGGATATAAAATACACAGACTGGATGGGAAGCAGCGTCGACGGTGCGAAACGTCTTGTCTTGCGATTACCAATCTGCCTGTCAAGTCTAGTAGTCTGTTGAAGGACTGATTAGATATATAGTTAGACACTCTTTATTGCATTCAAATGTAAAATAGTAACAATAATGAATAACTTATGATGTAAAAAATCGTACTTATATACGAGTACTTTAAAGTTTTAAAAGCATGCTGCAATTTTTTAAACGATAGGAGCTAAAATTTAAAAAAAACTTAAGATTTCCCCCACCCATTGCCTTATATTACGTGATACGGTCAACTTTCATTCATTCTTTCATAACATCCAATCAAACTTCCACTGCTGAACGTAGACCTCGCCCATAGATTGCCTCAATCACGACACCCGAGGAATGATATACTCTGCACTACCGTATCTATCTACGATATAAAAATTAATGTTCGTTTCTTCGTGTTTTATGCGCCGCCATACCCTCGATCACGGTGCGGTAAAACTTTGTCAACTTATTACTGGCGCCTATGCGAAGGTCATATGCATAGTACAACTGTACAATTAACTTACACAAAACACTGACAATTTTGAAAGTCATATATCACTCAATTCAATTTCAACGAATGTAACGTCATTCCTAATTAAACAATACACTTCCAAATTTAAAACGATATTTGTACAATTATTACTTCTGCGGCAGAAACGAGTCAAGTAAAAGTCTACGGCAGCACTTGGAGCCTTTCGTTATAGTATAAAACATCTTAATCATCACACTTGACGGCCATTGCCGTTCTTGATATTATGCGTTAGGCGTAAACGAAATGGTTGCAATGCTGACTGTCGGAAGTGATGAGATCTGACGTTTCCCGTAGTCGAATCCTACGACATTCATAAGACGAAACATGTTGACGAGTATTTTACGTTTTTTTCATAGCATTGGATGACAAACAAGCACATAGTCCACCTGGTTGTATGTGGATGATGTGGCCCACATTTATCCTCAATTAAGAATAAAAAGACAAATGCGCTGTCATCCCTGAGGACTAAGATGAAATGCCTCGATTCCAGTAAAAAGTATTTCTGGCTCTCTACACTCACCATACGAAACACAGCAGCATTACACTGCTATTTCACGCTGGTATTCTGTGATAGCATGGTCCTTCCCTGGTCTACATCAACTATATGGTGCTACATCTACAACTATAATATAACTGCAGCGTGGCTCTACCACATTGAGATTACGTCAATACACGGCTTTACTGCGGCACTACTTTACTGGGCCTCTCAATGGACCTCCTCTCATTTTTGGCTTCATATGATGATTTTAAAATCTCCCGAGCATGCGGTAAATAATTAGCGAAAACTTATTCCATATAGTAACGGTTTCCGAATATCCACTATCCCTTATCGTAGCGAGGTTGTCCTGACAAGTGACAGAGGTAAATTAACCAGGCATCTTCCTAATTACAGCCAGAGAATAAAAACTAAAGTTGGCAACCCGCCTTAGCAGGCGTAGTAACTACTACAAATATAGTTGTTATGAAGCAATCTATGGCTAGGCCGGTGTCCGGCAGTGGACTTTGATGAACTGTACTAAATGAATAAGTTGAAGTGTTAAATCAACACTAAAAATTGTGATTAATAGTTTTAGTTGTGTTGTCGGTACGAAATAGATTTTTTTCTACGTGGGACACGCTGCAGCGTAGTGGCTGTAGCATGATCAGGTCGGCTCGCCCGCAGATTGACCACGCTTGCACAGAGTAACACAAAGCTACACAATACTGTACAAAGCTGCATAATACTGTACAAAGCTACATAATACTGTACAAAGCTACATAGTATTCTGTGCTTCCCATGGTGAGTGACAATAACCGAAGACTCTTTTTACAGGTAACGAGTCATTCCATCTTAGTTCTCAGGGGTGAAAAACATTGATTTTTAAGCGATAGATTGTAAATATCTCTAGGCGTTATCATCTGGGTACTCGCCTATCACCACTTCTTTTATTTAAAAAATATTAAGATCACTTTTGTAAAAGTCATTACATATATATCAAAGTCTTTATTTGCTTCAAATTTTAATCCGTACCTAACTTTACCTTTATTTATGAAATTTTTGGATCACTTTTTGTATAAGTTATTACATTTTACCCGTAACCAACTTTAATATTTTTTTATGATTAGTGCTGAAGATTCGGAGAATTCCCAGACGTGCGTCATCAATATTGGTAGAAGTGGTATTTTATGACTTAAATTAAAACATAAAAAAATCCCGAAACAAAAAGAGCAAACGGCTGAACAGATTTTCTTGAATCATAGTTAAGAACACTCTGGTTTAAGACACCTTTCTAACGAAAAAAAAGGCTTAAGATGGCTGTGCCAGTCTATGGCATCAGGCCACAGATAGACGTAGAGATACACAGATGCACACTACAAACTTATAACACCCCCTTTTTTGTCGGAAGTTAAAATAGTTTACAACATAAGAGTCAAAATTCTCTAGTATACAGTGTATTGTCTATGGTCAAAATATAGTTAGCGAGTAGACGTTTAGTAGAGAACGAAGTATTAGGCACAATGACCTCGTATTGCAATTGTCAGTTTTTGCGCTTAAGTCTTTCGGAAATCCCCATGAGCAGTTGTAGCCTATAATTTTTCAAACGAGAATGCTCACTTCAAAAAAGTATGTTTCTTCAATAAATTTCGTCAATAATCAAACCTTTATTAATTTTTTTATATGGAACTATTATGTGGGAACCGACGTTTATTATTTTATGTTGAGAACTGACGAGGTGTTTATAGCGAAACAGTTATGGAGTCTCTATTCCCAGATTAATTCATTTCATTATTGCATTTTTTTTATTATAGAGGGACAAACGAGCAATCAATCCACCGGATATCAAACAACCGCGGCAGGTCAAGGGCACCTGCAACCAAAATCGAAAGATGGCTTGCGATGCGTTGTCACCACAAGGGAATAAGATACATTCACAGAAATTGTGTATTACTAGACTACTACTATTACTAACTTTTTCAAGAGATAGGAGTAGTAACAAACGCACACAATCCACATTTTAATATACAAAAACTACAATATTATGTCTACAAATTATAGCATATAATAGTAAGAAACATTATGCCCATTTCATTATAAATTTAAGAGTATATTCATAATAAACCATAAACTTAATTAAAAAAACGCAACAAAATCTTATACCATATTTACATATTAAGCTTTTTTACGTAATTTTTTACACGTGGTAGAGCCATACTGCAGCTATATTGTTGCGGCACGAATGGTTTGGCTCGACCGGGGTAGGACCAAGCTCTCACAGAATATCAGCGTAAAAAAGCAGCTTAATGCTGCTGTGTTTCGTATGGTGAGTGTAAAAAACCGGAGGCCCTTTTTACTGGAAACGATGCATAGTTCTCGGGGGCGACAACGCATCTGCATTTTGGTTCTTAATTGAGGATAATTGTAGATGTCTATGGGCTACGGTATCCACTTACGTCGGGTATACTGTGTGCTGGTTGGTCATCTTTATTCTATAAAAAAAATATAAACAATATAATGAAAAGCTCACTAGTCACACTGCTAGTGATTGCAATAATAAATGGCAATGACAATTCAAATAAATAGATAACACGGATTTTTAAGCGGAAAAGGAACTCTACCTTCCTGAATCTATCATTTTATAACATGAGTGTTTAATTTGTAAAAGAATTAACAAATATTTCCAGATCCAAAATACATTTCAAACTTGAAATAGTCAAAGAGCTATAAGTATATTTGGAAAGAGAAAGTCGTTCGTGTCTCCATATAATTCGTATCTACGTAAACTATATTGCAATATTACGTCCTAAAAATTATAGCTGTAATAGGAATCGAGCCGATTTATGTGAGTAATTACTCACAGACAATCATAAAATAAAATTTAGATAATAATATTTCTACGGATTAGTATAACATAACTGGCTAGACAGGTTTGACGCGGCAGACCGAAAAAAATAAAAAAACTAAACCGAAACCGTCGAATCCTCAACATCCAAAATAAATAGCATACTAGTAATTAAAAAGTTTTTTTTCCGTTATACTCGGATATTCATTTTTGTTCTTTGCTAGAATAATTAGGACTACTTCAATAAAATAATTTTTATGTTTTAATATTATTCTAGTATTTGTAGATGTCTTTGAAACATCAATTTAATCAAATTAAATTGAAAAAAATTAAAGCTGCAAATTAGGACATAAAGCGGCCATGTTTCTTTTATTTTTTATTAAATATAATACTTCTTTTTATATAGTTCCTATTGTTATCTCTTTGTCCAAAAAAAACGTCTAATTTACTATCTCAATGCGTCCAGCGAGAGCCTCTACCATTGTGATTGCAGCACCAAACGTCAAATTCTTTTAGACCGCCACTGTATGATACTATATTTTGGATATAATATGATCATTTTTACAGTCATGTTGCTCGGCCGGGGAAGGACCAGCCCGAATCATAACTTGAGTCTATCCTATTTGGGCATATCCTTCAACCTATTATATTATTGCAGGTTTTAATATGGTTATTTTTATTATGGATACATTTTATATAGTATATTAAAGATGAAAAGGAATTCCTCCGACTTTTAGATTTTCTCTTTTTTATCTTTAAAAATCTTAACACCCCATTCTGATGATCTACTTAGTTACTGAGTAGAGTAATGAATGAGACTGGTGATGTCAACCGTTTAATTCATTGAATCGATAAAATACATAAATCGAATATTTCAAGATGTCGAGTCCTAGTCAGTGACATGGTTTTCTGAACAATAATACTGAATTTATTGCAACGATGTCGGACGATGATAGGCGTTTGTTTCGTGCAAAAATTCCGCGTAGGCGCACAACATATGCTCCGCCTACACATTCCGGGCACCCACTGTTAAAGTTAGCCTGTGAATATATTTTCTTCAACATTTTTAAAATATATATA